>PVKZ01004122.1:0-96539 GCA_004027375.1 Macroglossus sobrinus
GAGAAGCTGATATCGATAAGCATAATGGTAGCTAATATGGATTACCTTATTTGGCCTTTAATGTGCTATGAGAGGTAGGCAGCTATATTTTCAATGCCCATTCAACAGATGGGAAAATTGAGGCTTTTAGAGGTGAAATAACTTGCCTAGGGTCACATAGCTAGTAGGTGACAGAGCATTAATGAAGAATAGGACGTCCCTCAAGGCATGCTGGCTCTACCCTGGCCAGACCCTGACTTTAGTGCTGTGTCCCTTCCTCCCCGTAGGATGCATGGGGAGCAGATAAAGGGAAGCCTAATCTAAGGTAATGAGCACCTTAGGGAGGTAATAAGTGCCCCATCCCTGGGGATGTACTAATGGAGGCTGGAAGTCTCTGGGAAAGCTGTTGTGGTGAGGATCCTAGCATCAGTTGGGGACTAGGATAAATAATCTTTAAGACCCCTCTATCTCCTGTAATTCTATAATCTGCTATAGCAACTTATTACTTTAAAGTCAAGTTTATGATACAGGAGAACTCTATTTTACTCACTGAATGTATGCATTATTTATAATACTTTGAGGTTTCTATGACAAATATGCGCACTGTATTTATTCCCAAGTGCTAGGACTTGTGACAAATTTTACATGACCATTTAGAGTTTACGTTTCAGCTGATTATTAAGACACGTACAGTTATTGTGCATTTGTATTTATTTATGACGCAGGGTTAGTCATATTTATGAAATACTAGATGCCCTGTCATTGATCAGGAACCCGAGCTGAACATCTTACATTGTTCCTGCGGGAAAATGGCCTGCTTTATGACAATTTGTTTTACGATGTGGTTTCAGAGACTTTACTTTGGGGGAAAAAACTCCCACTGTCAGTAGGTTCCGGGAAGTCTCATAAATTTAGAGGTAGCACTATGTGGCGTGGGTGACGTTTTCGGGATTTCCGTGCCTCAGTTTCCTCATTTAGGGATCAGAGGGGAGGAGACACACCAGCATTACTCACGAGTTGGTGTTTGTGGCAGTGCTCATTTGCAGTGACACGTCTTTCCATTCTTGTCTTCCTTGGCTTTGAGAAGCTGCCTTGGGAACCAGGAGCCTTGAGGCTGGCAGCTCACCCAGAGGGCTTGAGCTTTCTGAATTCTCTCCTTGCCAAGCAGTGTCTTTTCAGCAAATGTGAAGGTTTTGCTCTGGGCCTCCAAACTGAATTAGCTTCACCTTAAATAAAAGAAATCAATCTTTATAGCTGAGCCGTTGGTATAACTTTGATTTGGCATAAATTTTGAGACAGGTTGGCTAATAAATAAGTGGAAAAGCAATAAACATCAGGGGGAATTATCTGTGAGGGGGTCTGGGCAGGCAGCTAAGGAGGGGGTGATCCCTACCTCCCACACCCACTTTCCTTCTGCTCCCAGCCTGAGACCTTTGTCAGTGGCAGAGCGCATGGCAGCAACAGAGACACAGGAAGGGCTGTGTGTGGTAGATTTGGGGAGGTAGAGGAGGGGCTGGGGAACCCTGTGGGACTCTCGGTTGCTCAGACCTGCCCCTCTCGCTCTTGGTGTCTACCCCCTTAAGTATGAATCTCAGCCCCCCGGCTGTGTGATCAGGGGAAGGTGGATTAACCTCTCTTTGCCTTGGTTCTTCTCACCTGAAAAACTGGGGATTCTCATGGCAGGCCTTATGTGAGACACACAGACACTGTCACTCACAGTCAGCACACCAATATTTGTCAGCTATGGTCCTCATACTGGGAGCCATCTGCCAAGTGTTCGGCACATAGTCGGTTCTTTGCCAGTGGCAGGTGTTAACTATTCTGGGAAGCACACTAATGAGCTTTGGGGCCCTACCTTCAAGTCCTCAATTCTTTCTCTTCTTCATCATGCTTGTGTCCTGCTGCCAGCTCCACTGTGGCCCCAGGATCATCCATTGTCACCTTCTCTGGTGCCACTCAGATTTACCAATCCCTAACCTCGGAGTTCAGGGTCATTGACTTCTGCTGGACGTGCCTCCCCTCCCCCGACTGCTGGCCTCTCTGGGCCTGCTGGGTCACAGTCCTCAGGTTGCAGAGGCGAAGCAGGGTCTCCAGCCAGTTCTGCAGTCAGCCTTGCCTGTCCCAAAGAGGATGCCCTCACCCGTGTCATTGCATTTTTCATAGCGTGTTAGCAACTTAATTACCAGTTAATAGGAACTTCAAATAAATAACTCTTATCTACATCTGTTTACTGGTAGGTGATGAGGAGGAAACAAATGTGCATTTGAAAAGTAATATATTTTCCCCCAACATGATTTCTGCCTCTAGTCATAAATGTCAGAGATAAATGAGTCTGTTTTATTGAGAATCAGCACATTGGTGCGTGGAGGCATCCTCTGAGCTGTGAATTATGGAGCCTCTGGCTCTTCTCCTGCCCTCCCTGCTGGCCTTGTCAGTTCCTGCTGCAGTACTAGGAGCTTTGAATAGCTGGGCCAGGCCCTGCTATCTAGCTACCCACCCACTCCCCAAACCCAGGCCGTTCTGGGTACAATACCTGTTGGTGCAGGTGGCTTTACCGTGCCATTGTGACGTTTCCCAGGATCCTAACCACAGCTACCCATCCCATCCCTGACTTCAGAGGTGGGCAAGGCTTAGCTGGCATCTCAGCTCCATGCTGTGTGACCTCAACTGAATTGCTTACATTCTCTGAGCCTCAGTTTTCTCAACTATAAAGTGGGAACACTAAGCCCCAGGGCTGACATCCATCAGGCACAGCCGGCACAATGCCTGGGGCCCAAGATAATAATTTAGGGGCTGTGGGAGGCAGGATAATGGCCTCCCAAGGATGTCATCTTAATCCCTGGAAACTGTGACTACGTTATACCACCTAGCAAAGGGGCATTAAGGTTGCAGATGAATTAGGGTTGATAATCAGCTGACCTTAAAGTAGAGTATCCCGGTGGGTACAGTGAGATCATAATGGTCCTTAAATGTGAAAGAGGAAGAGAACCTTAGAGTGATGTGAGAAGGACCCAACTGGCCATTGCTGGCTTTGAAAATGGAGAAAGGGGACGTGAGCCCGGGAATTCAGGCTGCCCCAGAGGCTGGAAAAGGCAGGAAAACAGATTCTCCCCTAGAGCCTCCGGGGAAGGACTGTGGCCCTGCAGAAACCTCGATTTTTAACCCGGTGTGACCCATTTCGGACTTCTGTAAATAATAAATTTGTGTCGTTTTTGGCCACTAGACTTGGTAGCATGGACCACTAAATGTGGCTGCTAAATGGTAGTGTATGGCAGTAGTTGGACACGAATACAGAGCCCACAGAAATGTTCTAATTTCTTTTAAAATCAGAAGAAGAATAAATGTAATCTAGGCTGAATTGTATTGGTCTTTGTATTAATGTAGTTGTAAGTGCTTTTTGGAGGAAGGGGCCCAGGATGGCAGAAAGCCAGGGGCCCAGGAAGGTCATCATGCAGCCCCTGCACCTCCTGCCCTGTAGCCTGCAGTGGGCTAAAACAAGAGCATGTTGGCAGAGCACCTCCTAGGGTGCGTTGGTCACACAGTGGGAGTCAGAATGGTGGCAGCAATTGTGTTAGTGGTTGCAGTCAGTTTCCCTCTTGAGTACTGAGGCTCCCCATTGGGTGCTGTGCTATCCCGAAGCTTTGCATCCTACTCCTTGGACCCTTTACCTCCTGAGATTTCATTGACCTAAGAGGCCTCTTGTTGTGTTGGGGAGCCTTTTCTCCTGGTCCCCCTGTGCCTGGATCCACTGCGAGTCTCCCACAATAACACCTTGTCTGAGCACCTACTCTGTGCTTGGATTTGGGGTCTGAAAGATCATCAGCACAGTCCCCACATTAGGAACATCTTTTGAGTCCTGAAACCACCTGATGAGACAGGCACCGCAATCCCCATCCAGCATCCTACCCGGAGTCTGCGTGACTCCTCCTGGCCGGAAGTTTCCCTGACGTTTCCAGTCCCAACCAGCCTCGCTGAACCCCAACCTCCTGGGAGTGCCTGGGAGGCCGCTGCATAGTTAGCAGGGTCCAGGTGATCTGTCTTCCATCAGGGAGACTGCTAGTTGGTTACATGCACAGTTTGCAACAGCAGGGAAGTGGGCAAACCAAAGGGGATGGACATGTGGAGCTGGGTACATCCTGCATGCCAGGTGCTGGGCTAGGCATGGCCATGCTGTGTGCTCACTGTCATCTTCAAAGACAGTAACAACCCCAATTCAGAGACAGGAAAACTGAGGCTCCACAAGGCAGCACAAGAACTCTGGAGCCACGGCGGTTGAGGCAGGGTATAGATAGAGTGCAAAGTCCTGGTGTCAATGGAGCTGAACTGGAACATGGGGCCACACTGCGGGGGCCCTGCCTCGAGGTGGGGCCAGGATGCGTGGCTTCTCTCCCTGATCCTAACACTGAGGCTCAGAGTGACTGAGCCCATCCGCTTCCTTCTCCAGACCGCATTGCCCTGTATGGGCCCGACCCAGGCCCTGCAGTGTAGCTAAGAGCCCCCTCCCTGCTGGGACTCAGGTCCACCTGCCCTTGGGAAGAGGGCATGGCAGGACCAGGTGGGCAGGAAGAGAGCTCTCCACAGGGACCACACAGCAGGTGCAACACCAGCCCTCACCTGCTGGCCAGCATGTTCCTTTTCTCTTAAAATACACACACACACACACACACACACACACACACACACACACACACACACACACGTACAACATATATACAGTAAAGACCATACATCTTAAATGTTCAGCTCAATGAACAAGAGAATTCTGCCAGCCCAGGAATTCCTCTCAGGTCCCTTCTAAGTCCATAGCCAACTCCCTCCCCACCTGAGGTAGCTGCTGTTCAACCTCTGAGAGCACAGATCAGTGTTGTCAGTTATGGAATTTTATGCAAAAGGACTCGTGCATTACCTTCTGCGTCTAGATTCCGTCACTCTGTTATGCCTGTGAGATTCATCCACGTTTGATGTGTTTGTCCAGTAGTTGTTTATTTAACTGCTGAGTAATATTCCATCATAAACTGTGTGGAATATACCATATCCATTTGTCACACGTGGATATTTGTGTTCTTTCCTGTTTGAGGCTATTCTGGAAAGTCAGAGCATTTCCTTGGTTTAGGTATTATTGCAAGTGTTCGTGAGCTTTGGAAAATGCCTGTTTCATACCCATCCTGGCTGTCTGCCCCTCCTCTTCCCTCTGGGGTATCTGTTTAGGGGCTGCTGTTTAAGAGGTGGTAATTGGGCTTTTGGCTGTACTCTGGGGACTTGTGTCTCATTGGTAAGGGGTGCCCAGAGGTGGCTCTGGCATCTGCTTTATCTGGCCAGGATGCTATTTATTTGTTTTCTTGTGTTCTGTCATTTGCTATCCTCCACCCAGACTGTCCCCAGTAGGCCACCTGTTAGCACCTGGGTGCTCCTGTGCCATCACTCTCCCTGTATCCTGTGTTGACTGACTTTCAGCCAATCTATAAGGTTGTTGGTGTGCTTTTCAACAGCCTTCATGGGTGCTTGTTTTTGGAGCTTGGGGATTTATCAGAGATAAACCTGGAAGGCCACAGTTTTTAGAGAAACAGCTCCTCATTAAGTTGTGGGACATTTTCCTGGCTATCTTTATGAAATGCTGTGGATGTGGGCAATGCTGTCTGAATTAAGAAGTCTGTATATCCTTGACTGCACTCATCTGTGTGTGTGTGTGTGCCAGCCAGTGTGTACATTCCTGTGTGCGTGTGTGTTCACATGTACTGCCACCAGGAAGTTTCTCTGAAAAGCTGTTTTCCTGTTTTAAAAGGATCTCTCCTGGCCCTGCTCTGTTCACGCTGGGCTTTTGGCCAGTAAGAGCCAGCAGCCTTGGGAAATCTGATGATGGCAGAGAAGAATATAGGCCATCCCCTGGGTATTCTGCCTTTGACCTTGGCACCGTCACAGGCAATGGGCACCTCAGCTCCTGCTGTGTGAGAGGTGGTCTGGGTAGGAGCCCGAAAGGGGTTGAGCTGTGCCTGGGAAGAGCACAACTAAGGGCTCTTTCTTAATGTCATGGGGCAGTTAGGTTGTTGAAAGAGGTGGAGGGCCAGGCATGAGTTCAGGTCTGGGCTTGGGCATTTACTAACTGTTGATTTTGGGGAAATCACTGCCCTTCTCTGAGCTTCAGTTGCCAAATGGGGATAATGAGACTGATATTGGAAAGAGGTAGAGAGTGGCCCAAGGCAAGACTGGAGAGGGAGGCAGGGCTGGCTTGCTCAGGGCCCCCATATGGTCTGTGTTTTACCTGGATTTCGACACTGGAAAGCTGTTGGAGCAGCGATGTCCAGTAGAACTTTCTGTGATGATGGAAACATTCTGTATCTGAGCTCTACAGTATAGTAGCCACTACCCCCATGTGCCTGCTGCACACCTGGAATGTGGCTAGTGTGATTAAGGAACTGGCATTTTAGTTTTATTTAATTTCAATAACTGAATTTAAATTCAGATAGCCACCTGGGATTAATGCCTCCTATATTGGATCTACCAATAGAGGGCAGCACTTGCCAAAGGACCCTTGCATTGGTGCTTCCGGAAACCCCTTGCCCAAGTGTTGCTTGTTAGCTAAAGCTCAGCCAGCCTTGGGGGAACAGCCAGAAGAATGATCTCTGCTGAGCTTCATCTTCTTTGCCTGAGATGGAGAAAATAGGGTATATGGCTGCTCTGTAAGCAAAGGGACTGCAGGTTGGGCTTGGGGTGAAGGAAAGGCAGCAGGGTGGGGAAGGAGTCTCTGGAGTATGGCAGAGGACCCTCATAGCGGAAGCCGGGTGAGGCAGCACGTGGGAAGTGCTCAGTAAATAGTTTGTTTTGTGTTCTAAGGAAGGGCAGAGCCCAGCACACAAAACAATCACAGAGACTGAACATCATTCATTTTTCACTCCAATTTCAGGGGACAACACCCAATGATCCACACACACTGCTGTGGTGACATCTGGTCCCCAGGCTCTGTTCTTGGGTGTAGAGCCTATGTCCTCTTCTCATGAGTGTGGTACAGTATTTCTGGCCTCTTTTGTTGCTCTGTCATGTTGTCCCTTCCATCCCCTTCTTCCTAAGTTTCCACTTTCTCCTGAGTTGAGCCCTGAGTGGGGTTTTCTGTTGTTTCCTCGCTGAGAGGTGGTGGAGAAGACTTGATGCTCAAGGTGGAGGAGGGATGTGGTGTGTGTGGGGTGTGTGAGAACCCTCAGGTGTGCTTCAGGGCATACCCGCTGCAGACTGTCAGCTTTCATACCAAGGTGGTTAACTTCTTGCTAGCATTTCTCACAAACTTTGTTGTGATGAAGAAGATCTGTCTCCTTTCCCCTTGAGCAGAGTAAACAAGTGTTCTTACTGTGAAGTGAACCTTGGGTGTCAAGGTTGGGTTGGGCAGTGCCTGTCTGCAGGAAAGGGAACGGGTGACGAACTCCTATACAGCATGATTTGGTCAACTACCTGGTAGAGGATGGGGCTGAGATCTTGCCCACCTGCCTGTGGGAAGCAGGGGTCCCTGCAGGCCTTACAGGAGCCCATGTCTGCTCTGGGAGAGGCAGCTCCAGCTCCCAGGCCTCTCCTGGGCTTTAGACATTCATCATTTGTGAGACATCCTGGTGTACATCTGACCCCTGCTCCACGGGGATAGCTCACACACTCAGCCTAGTGGGGAGCTCAGGGACAATTACATTCATCCCTTCCTCATGGGGAAAATGTGGCCTAGTGAGTCAGGGACCTCTGCACAGCTTCACACTTGAGTTGGGACAGGGCTGGGGCTCCTGTGTGCTGTTCCTGTACCCAGGCTGATCCCCTGCTCTGCCTTCATGTCTGTGGGATCCAACTACTGCCTGAGTACTCCTACGCCTTGTACTAAAGCAGTTGCCTCTGGGTGGGGAGCACGGTGAGCACAGAGAAGTTGTGTGGATTTGCCCACAGTTGCACAACCTGGAATGCATCAGCTCTAGGCCTGGCTTTGGAGTCCTGGGACAGTGTCCTACCCTATTCCTTTTCCTAATCCCAGGTGGTCTCTGCTCCCTCCTTGTTGGGTGGGAACCCTCCCCTCACTGTGTCCTCCAGATGCTGGGGCTTCCAGCCGCCTGCACCATCTCTTCTATCCTCTGTGCACAGAAAAGAAAAGAAACAAATTGTTTGGAGGACATGGATGCTTGGGCTTTATGCCTTTAATCTCTCTCTCTCTCTGAACAACATCTCGCTTAAGAATTTGGAGAGAGAAAACAGCCATGGAGAGGTTTTTCTTTCCAAGAAATGATATTTTTCTCCACTCTCCTCTTTTTCAGTTTAGGAGACTGGGAGCTGGGAATTAGTTTGTACTCAGAAAAGATAAGAAAAAGGCTTTGCTTTCCACTAGTGATCAAGTGTGACCTTGAACTAGGGAACAGAATACCAGAGGTAGTGATTGATTGATTCATTCATTGAAATGTTATTGAGTGTCATAATGTGCCAGGCAGCATGAGGGATGCAACAGGGAGCAAAATACTGTCCCCATCTCTTCCGGGGAGTCTTCTGTGTAAAAGCCAGACTTGACTTTACCAATCCATATTTTCCTCTGTTGTGAGAGAGATTGTCCTGAAACACAAACCCAGTCACAACAGGTGCTTGTTTAAAACCCTTCAGATCTATCTGTTAACGTAGGGCAGGGGAAGTACAAGGTCTTCACCAGAGCCTGCCATGCTCTGTGTGACCTACCCTCCTGTTCCCTTGTGATGTCATCTCCTCACCTACCCTCCTCTCCCCCTCCAGCTCATCTCTCCCTGCCCCCCACCTTCTTCATCCAGAATAGTTTACTCTGTTCATCCCCAGACTCTCCATGCTGACAAATGGTCCCTTCTGTCCAACTCAGGACTCTCTGTGCTAGAGAATTTACAATGTCCTACTCCAGCTCTGTCCAATAGAAATATAATGTGTACCGTGTATTAAAAATTTTCTAGTAGCTGCTTTTAAAAAGGTAAAAAGAAACTAATACTATTTATTTAACTTAGTCCATCAAAAATATTATCAACATGTAACCAATATAAAAATGATCAATGAGATATTTTACTTTTTTGTAGTACATCTGAAATTCAGTGTGTTTCATACTTACCGTACATCTTAATTAGGATGTTAATATTTCATTGGAAATATTTGATTAGTAGATTTCATAAAGTGTAAGTTGAATTAAAATAAAATGGAATGTTTAGTTCCTTAGTTTCACTCACCACACGGCAAATATTCTATTGTCATATGTAGCTAATAGCTACCCTTTGGACTGTGCAGTCTGTGCTGCTCTACCCAGGACTGTTCATGCTTTCATCCAGGATGGTCCATGTCCCTCTTTCTCAACAGCAGCACTATG
This sequence comes from Macroglossus sobrinus, assembly GCA_004027375.1. Lineage (NCBI taxonomy): Eukaryota > Metazoa > Chordata > Mammalia > Chiroptera > Pteropodidae > Macroglossus > Macroglossus sobrinus. Next base: position 9,311 of record PVKZ01004122.1, read on the forward strand.
GACTTTTTGGATGGATAATTCATTGTTGGGGGGGGTGGTGAGGGTGGCTGTCCTGTTCATTGTAGGCTATTTAGCAGCACCCTTGGCCTTTTCCCACTAGATGTCAGTGCACCACCCCACCTCAATTGTGACAATGAAAAACACTATCAAACATTGACAATGTCCCCTGGAGGGCAAAATCACCCCCAAATGAGAACCACTGATGTACACTGTCTACTTTCAGACTGTCCGGGATGGCAAATCCAGGGCAGTCTCTACTCTGCATCCTGGGACTACATGTGCTGTCACATTCAGCGGTCGATGCTCTTCAGTCCAGAACTACTCTGGCTGTCAAATCCAGGAGAGCTAGCTTGTCCAGTTCGGGCTTGTCCACATTGGTCAGCTGAGTTCTACATAGGATTCCTCACCCTGCTCCATCTCGGGGTGATCTATATCAGAAATCAGGAATTGCTGCTGCAAGAACAGAACTAGATTTGCAGTTTGGTTTTGTATGGCTTACAAAATGGTTAAGAATTTTTGATATAATGGCCAGCATTTTAAAATTAGGAAATTTTCTATGACCATGCCACCCTGAACAAGCTCGATCCCGTCTCATCTCGGAAGCTAAGCAGGATTGGGCCTGGTTAGTACTTGGATGGGAGACCATCTAGGAAGACCAGGTGCTGTAGGCATAAAAAATAAAAAAAATAAGGGATTGTAAACTGACAAGGTCCTTGCAATCTGTGAAATCAGCCAAAGGTTGCCTCGCCTAAAAAAATTAATAAATAAATAAAAATAAAAAAAATAAAATCAGGAAATTCCACATAAAAATCAGGATTTCTGCTTGGAAAGCTCTGCCTCACTGAGGCCCTGTTCCCACTGAAGCACTCTCAGTTGGAACTGGGTCCTAATTGCTAACTGAGTGGGGGCATGTGCTCTCTCCACTATGTGTGCATGATGTCCCCCCTCAACTCATGTCACATAATAGGGATACCTGCCTGAGCCCTCTAGGCATCTGAGTCTGTGACCCCAGGTCACACAAGTCTGAACACTCATCAGCCCAGTCTGGTCTAGGAGTGAGCTCTCAAGCTTGTGCTTTAGAACCAACCATTCAGCTTCTGAAATACAGGGGTTTGCAGAACCATCTCAGACTTAGGGAAGCAGGAATGCAGGGATGGGCAGGAGGATGATGTGTTTTTAAAAAGTTTCACAGTTGAGTCTGGTGCTACCTTGATTTACATGTAATCGATATTAAAAATGTGATGACATTTGTCTGGATGGACCACTCATATAGATTGTCCATAGTAGAGCTGGCTCTCTGGAGTGATCTTGGGTCTCCAGCTGGGCTTTGTGGCTGCTCATAGGCTCCTGGCACCATTGTCCAGCAAGGCAGGCTCTGGACATTGCTTGGACATTGCTTTGCTGACCCAGACGACTACAGAGGCCATAGTTTGTGGATCACTTTGGGCAAATGGTTGCCTGCCCTGAGCGTGGCCTGTCCAATCCAGCTCTGGTCTGCACAGTCTGTATTCTTCGAGGGCCCATGAACCAGGAGGCTGATTCGGATCCTCACTGTGGTTGATATTGGGGTGCTTGTCCCAGGCCCCTCCTTCGGGGCTCTCACACCTATCCGTCAGCTGCTGAGTATATCAGTTCATGGCTGTGTCACTCACTGGGAATTGCCCTCTGCTGGTGGGAACTTTCTCATGCAACATTATGCTCCTGCTGGATAAAAGCCTGTGGCCACTGATATGTGTGATATTAAGGTCTGCCTCCTTGTCTCAATTTGGGGGCTTCCCAGCTCCAGAGCTCTCGTAGGATTGGCTGAGGCCTCCACTGCTGTTGCATTGCAGGTCAGCTTTCCCCTCCTCCCGGCCCAACTTTGGCTTCCTCTTTTTCTTACTGGTATACTTTCCAGGAATTCTTCCTAATATAATCTTCCTATGAGCAAATATTCATCTCAGAGTTTGCTTCCAGGAAACCCACTGTAAGATGACAGCCATCTTCTTGACAGTTCTTTGCTAAGGCCTGACATCTTTAGTACCAACGAAATCATCCTAGAACATCTGGGTCTTTTTATGACTGAAAATTCTGTTGAGAAATGGGCCTCCCCAGCTGTGGCTCATGGCTGAGCACCTGGCATTTGCTGAGCAAGTCCTTGGATCATTCAGATACTGTTGTGGCCACATCAGATGTTGATATAAAACAAGGGGAGGCAGTGAGAAGTACCTTCCATTTAAATAATCAAACGAAATCCAAATGCCTGTACACCACAGCTGTGCAGGAGGGAACTGCTCCAGCTCCTTGGTTTACTGCAATGGTGGGCCTTCTCTCTTTTGCAAACCTGTGTTTGTCTTTGGCTTTCAATTGGATGTGCAAAACCTAGATTGCTGCCTTCTGGTTGACCAGCCCAAACTGGAAAGATGTGCCCTGTGGCTGGCTGAGCCCTTTACATCATCCCCCACACCAACCACCTGAGTTATATTTCCAAAAACCATGTCTGGCCTGGCTAGTCCTCTGCTCAAGAGACCCTGTGGGTGCCCTCTCATCTTCAGAATGAGATTCAAGTTCTTTGATCTCAGATTCTCGGCCAGCCATGACCAGGTCCCTGTAGGATTCTCAACTTCTTCTCAAGCCATTTCTTCTCAAGCATTGCAAGATCCAGCCAAACTAAATTACCTAAACTTTTCTTGAAAACCCCCTCCTGGTTTGTATCTAGGTGTGAGTGGATGTGCTGTTTCCTCTACCTAGAAATCTCTGCATTTTGTGTGATTGGAGAACTTCTATTGATCTGTCAAAACTCTCTTTGAATGTCACCTCCTCCAGGAAGTCCACCCTCATTGGTCCAGACAGAATTAATATCTATGCTCTCCGGACTTCCACTGTATCTAAAGCCCTTTCACAGAAAGCACTAGTCTCATGCCCTTGATGTCTGCTTTTTTGATTGGGGACGATGGACACTTGTCCAAGTTGGCCAGTAGTAAGAGTCAGGGTCTGCATGGCCTGTTTTTTTATCCTTTGACCTGGAGAGTAGGCCCCATATTCCAATGGAGAAAGACTCTTCCTTTAAAAGCCGGGCATTTGGAAATTTTAAATGAAAAACTTACATCCTGCCCCAGGTACCTGTGCCTGAGAGCTATCTCAGGTGTCTGTTTCCCTCTGGCCTAAATTCTGCTCTTCTGTTTGTCCCAGATGTTTTTGCTCTGAGACAATGTTGAACTACAGTAGTAGAAAGCATCCAGAGATCTCATGTTAAAATAGAATTTGAAAAATTCAGGAAGAAAGACCCATATCTCACCTTTCCCCCAGCCTTTGTCAGAGAGCTTCAGGGCAGTGAGGTGTAGAGCTGTCCCAAACCTTTATTTCTCTCCTTCCCAGGGAGTTGAGTGGAGCACCCAGCCCGGAAGCAGGCAGTCTGATTACATTTCCTCCATCCCACTCCAAGCTCTTCCCCAAAGTCTCCAATCTAAGGCAAATCTGAACTCAGACACTGCTTGACCCACCCCTTGGCATGGAGGACATCCTGTGGCCACTATATCTTCTAACTTTTTATTTAACAAGTACTTAAATCATGCTTCCTATCTGCCAGTGCTTTTCTGAGCACTTCACATAGCATCACATCTTGTTCTTGCTGGGGAAGCAGATCTGAGTGTAGGATGTTCATGAAGGAGGAGGGATTTCTTGGGATACCCAGGAAAGAAAGAGGTAGAAAGCAAGGTTGAGCAGAGGGTCAGCCAGCTCCGCAGGAAACTCGAGCTGGGGTGGTTCTCTAGTTGCCTGACTGGGGACCAGAGTGCCAGCCTTCGCACCCCCACATCAATCAGTCATTAACACAGGCTGTCCCTGGGAGGACCTGTGACCTTGGCCAAGGCAGATTTCTGTAGCTGAGGCAATCTCCCTAAGAGGGCTGGCAGCAGGCCCAGCTGTTGGGGGAATAAGACCTTCTGAAGTGAGAGGCACCCCACAGCACCTGGAACTCACATATTATCTCATTTAGTTTTCACAATCTAGTGAAATTAGTATTATTATTGTCCCTGTTTTCCAAATGAGGAAACCAGGGCTCAGAGAAGTTGTTAGCATACTTTGCCCAGTGCCATGTGGCTTGTGCAGGGCAGAGCTGGGACTCCAGCCCTGGGCTTTGTCGTACTTCAGTTGCCCCTAAACCGTCTCAAGGTCAGGAGTTCTAAAAGGGGCCCTGGGAGTACTTCCTAGTCACTATGTGAAATTAAAAATTTATAAACTCCAAACACTTTCAAATCAGACTTGATTAAAACTAAGTCGAGGCCAGAAGCTTCAAGCTTCAGCAGCAGGTGCTTGGAGAGGGTGCAAGTTCTTCTGAGAATACAAAACCCCAGGATGAACCATTAGCCTTTGTTTAGATAAAAGAGAGAAGTGCAGCAAATATTTACATACCAGTTACCGTGAAATTCAAGTTAAATCCGTATTTGTTTTGTATCTTGTCATCATAAAGTTGATTTTCAGTCCAAGTTTATTTCCTAAGGGGAAAGGAGCAATCCTGAAATATTGAAAGGTTTATTTTAATAGTTCCAAGGACTGTAGACTTTTACATTTGAGACGATGAATATTTGTTATAGAAAACCAAATTTGTTAGCATGTTTGTAGAAAATGGTTTGTTCACTTAAAGTTGTAATCTATGATTTTTATAAGAGCTTAACTTTATTCACCAACTCTGAAAATGAATCCATGTAGATCTCACAGATGTAGCTCTAATGAACCCAATCCACACAAAAACTGTCTTCAGTCTCAATTAGGAATACAAATAAAGCCATTCGTCCTCTAGAAAAACTATTTTTCAAGACAAATAAATATATGACTGTCAACTGAAGACTTTAAAACATTGTACAGGATTCCAACAGAAAACTTCAAAACCCAGGGCAGAGCCTTGATTTTTCCACAAAAAAACTGTTGAGGGCCCTCTAGAACGGGGGTCATCTTTCTCACTGGTGACCTGCTCAGCTGTGAACCTCAGTGACAAGTTCAACCCCAGCATCTTCGTCAATTGTGTTCTTAAGGTGGTTTGGCCTTGGGGTCATAGGGGTTGAACTGTGTCCTGTGCTCCCCAAAAGGAGAGATATTGGTGTCTTAACCCTCAGACACCAGAATGTGAGTTTATCTGGAGATCAGGTTTTTGCAGAGATTGTCAATTTAAAATGAGTTTGTTAGGGTGGGTTCTAATCCAACATGACTGGTATCCTTGTGAAAAGAGGAAATTCAGACAGGCAGACATGCATCGTGGGAAGTCTACGTGATGTGATAAAGGAGAAGATGACTATCCTCCAGGCTTCAGAAGGAACCAGCCCTGTCAACACCTTGATTTCAGACTTCTGGACTCCAGGACTGTGAGACACACCTTTCTATTGTTTTAAATAAGCCTCTCAGTCTGTGGTACTTCGGTATGGCAGCCCCAGCAAACTAATATTTTATCAGAGCTTTCCCAATTTCTCTCATTTTAGTGAGAGTTTTGGTAAGCCACCTCATTCTTCTCATCCTGTCTGCACTGCCACAAAGGGGCAGAATAGGCTCTGGTGACAGGAGGGTGTGGCCTGGGCCTCTGGTAGGAGCTGGGTGGCATGAATGGGGCTGGGGTGTCCCCACCTCTTAGAATGAAGTGTGCAGGGCAGAGGCGGCCTTTGCAGGAAGGGGGATGCTCACTGTGCTTCTGAGCCCTCCGCGGAGACAATGTGCTTGAGAGGAGGCGAGCAGGACAGAAGCAGCTCACAGAGGGGACTGAGGAAGTCAGCACATCTGCCTTTAAACATAGACCAGGCAGCCAGCTGACATGCGCAGCATGTGGCAGAGGAACTGGACGTCCAGTCCTCAGTGTTTCTCCTCCAGGCTCTGACATCAAGACCCATCCCACTCAGCTCCTTCCCTCTGCCTCCTACAGACTCAGTGTCGCAGGCCATGTACCCAAACACATATGCACATTCATGTACTCAGTCCCACCTATTTGTGCACACACACAGATACACATGAAGAAACCTGCACACACCAACCCACAACCTGACAACAGAAGCTATGGACTTCAATTCATAGATTTACACACACGAGTGCTCTCAACTCACAGTGCCCATCTTCACAATGACACTCACAGCTAATAGTTACATTTATTTCCCTGGCTTATCAGTGGAAAATAAATTTCTTTTCACAATTACGAGATTTGCTATCCTTAACCTGGTTCCAGTTCCCATTTAACAAATCACACCGAAGAAGGATCGAGAACCTAGAAAGGGGATGAGGCTGAGCCTAACAGGTCCTGGTACCAACCTTCCTACAGGAGGCAGACATTTGGGCAGTAAAGCTGGCAGGTTCAGGGGAGTAGGAGTAGGAGGGAGAGTGGCAGGAGGAGAGCCATGAACAACAGCACAGGGCCGCCTGCAGTGATGACAGCCTGAGTAGTGGAGGCACCACTGAACTACAGGAGACAGCAATGGCCCTTAGCTCGAGCATTTACCTGAGCACTCTGATAATTGCCCTTTAGTTTACTTTAGCAAAGCAATGTGCTAGGTACTGCTCTGGGAACCCTCCCTGCCTTGCCTTTCCAGTTTTGAGAGAGGATGCCTGTGCTCTGCTTAGTAAGTCCTCTGTAAAGGCTGTCCATGTGGCTGGAGGTCAGCGAGGTCACTCCACCTTGCTTCCTAGCTTTCAGATCTTCATTTTGGGCCCGAGGCTCTGCTCTCCCGCTGGCTTCAGTACTTTCTTCTCATCAGGCGAGACACTGCCACCCTCAGGCCCACAGTGCCTGCCCATGGGCAGGTTTTAGTCAACTTGCATCACTTGCCTCACTGAGAAGTATCGGTCTTCCAGGATAGGGAGCCAAGCCTGTCCTCTCTGCTGCCTGCTAGTCCCCAGTCCTCAAAGGGCCCCGACAGGGAGACCTAGGCAGGTGACAGCCTAATGGTTATGGCACAATGACCCTGTCCAGGCCACTTGGAGAGCCAGACGGGACTGAAGAGTTCTGGGTGCATTTTCTAGAACAGGCAGTGGAGTGGGAAAGGTATAGGAGCAAGGCCTGGGGCTCAGGGACGCTTCATTGGGGCCGAGTGACAGGTCTAAGGTGCTAATGGTCCTGCGGGCGGGGACAGGTGATGCTCTCTCCAAACACACACTCGGGTCCCAGGCAGGTGGAGGAGCACTCTTTATCCTGCATGGCCTCTGGTCATCTGAGACTCAGCAGCCACTTTGCCTGACCTTCCAGTTCTGTCATCTTTGTCTTTCCTGAGGGCCCATCACAGATCTGGACATAAAGCAGGAGCTGAATATTCGTTCCCTGCCTGCTTCCCTCCCAACCTCATCTTTTGTCATTTTCAAGTGCCTTTGGACACTAAATTTTGTTTATATATAGTCACTTTTTTCCTCCCCATTATTTCTCCCTCTTTTAAAATAGCTTGCTTTCCAGAGGGCAGAACCAGGAGCCAGGTTGTGGGACTTGGGGAAAGACCATATGACTCAGGTGTAAGGTTGCCAGGTTAGATACAGGATGCTCTGTTGCAATCCAATTTCACATAAATACTTTTTAAGTATTACAATAGACAGAATGTTTGTGTCCCCACAAAATTCATCTGTTGAAACCTGATCCCCAATGTGATGGCATTAGGAGGTGGGGCCTCTGGGAGGTGGTTAGGTCACCAGGGTAGAGCCCTCATGAATGGCATTGGCGCCCTTATAAAAGGGACCCCAGAGATCTCCTTCTCTCCTCCCATCATGTGAGGACATAAGAGCCATTTCTGAACCAGGTAGTAGGCTCTCACCAGACCCTGAACCTGCCGGTGCCTTGGTCTGGGACTTCCCCGCCTCCAGAACAATGAGAAAGAAGTGTTTGTTGTTTAAGCCACCCACTCTGTGGTTTTCTGCTATGGCAGCCTGAGCAGACTAAGACAGAAATAAGCATGTTCCATGCAATATTGTCTCCCCAAAAGATATGCTTTCATCCTAACACCACAGGGACCTGTGCATGTGACCGTATTTAGATATAGGATCTTTGAAGATGCAAACAAATTATGGTGAGGCTGTACTGGAGTAGTAGCCTGGGCCCTAAACCCAATATGACTAAGATCTTTAGAAAAAGAGGAAAAGAGACACTGAGAGAGAAGAAATAAAGCCACCCAATTTGTGCTGCTTTGTCATAGCAGGCCTGGGAAACTCATACACTTGTAAAAACTAGTCACTGTCTGAAATTCAAATGTAAAGGGACATCCTGTGTTTTCATTTGCTGAATCTGGCACCTCTACCCAGGCAGCACTGTTTTTCTCCTCTGCAAGGTTATCAAGGACATGCTCCCAGCTCTGTCTTAGGACTGAGGTCCTGGAAGCCAGTGGAGTCTGGCTGTGAGGCAGAGCCCTGGGTGTCTTTTTTTGGGAACCTCTGCTTAGTTTTGTAGCCTAGCCCACCACCTCAATTTCTTTCTTCAATTAAGAGGAAAGAAAAAGAAGGAATTATTGCCATTTGTGACAATATGGATGGACCTTGAGGGCATATGCCAAGTGAAATAAATTTTTCACACAGAGAAAGACAAATCCATATGATCACATTTATATGTGGAATATAAAAAGTAGACAACAACAGTAACAAAAAACCAAACTCATAGAGATGGAACAGATTGGTGGTTGCCACAGGTGGGGCGTGGGGTGGGCAAAATGGGTGAAAATGGACAAAAGGTTCAAATTTCCAGTTATAAGAGAAATAAGTCCTGGTATATAATGTATAGCATGATGACTATCGTTAATGATACTGTATTACATATTGAAAATTTGCTAAGAGAATTGATCTTAAAAGTTCTCATCACAAGCAAAAAATTTGGCACTATGCATGGTGAATGATGGATGTTAACTACATTTAATTGTGATGATCACTTTGCAATATATGCAAATATTGAATCAGTATGTTGTACACCTGTTCAGAGCTGGTCAGTGAGACAGTATATGGGGACCTGTGAGCTGTGCCTCTGAGTGGTGTTTGCAGCTCTGGCGGTGCCCTGAGTTACTCTGCAACCTTGGGCAAGGCCATTTGTCTTCCTCCCATCCCTCGTTTGGTTTCCTGATCTGTAAAGGATAGAGCTGGCCCCACCCCAGGAATCCCTAACAACCCCACCACCTGCCCTGCCACAATCCTGACCCTTCTCTACGACTCTTGCCTAAAGCCTCTGTTTCTTGGGAGAGATGTATTTTGATTTTAAATCCTGATTTGGATAAGATTCCACCAGAAATCCCTAAAACCCGTAGGCAGGTCCTTGCCCATCTGTGCTGGAAGGTGTCAGGCCTGCTCTGTGCCTGCCTGAGGTGGGGTGGGGGGCTCTCTTCTTTCCTTCATAATGGAGCTTTGGGCAGGTCTGTCTCAAGGGCAGGCCAGGGAGGCTGTTATCCTTGAAAGAGGTCTCAGAATGATCACTCGGTGGCCACCTGGTCATGGACAGTGTCCGTCCAGCCAGTTGCTGCCTTTGGTGGTGGGACAGCATTCAGTTAAGTTTCATGGACGTATATTGAGTTTTCAGGGAGAGGGGTGGCAAGGTGGGTAGGGTGAATGGGTTAGTCAGGGTGGAATCTGAACAGGCCAGGAATAAAAGCTTGCATAAATGGGGCTGTTTTCTGATGATTAGGTTAACCCATTTCTCATTTAGGAAAAAAAGTGCAGCTTGCTGCCAGCATTAATTTAATTTTACATAAACACACTCTTTGAGTCTGGAACAAATCTGACTGGTTTTCAGTGAAAATAAAATATAAAACTTGTTCTTAGAGTTATTTCTAAACAGAACTGTCTCTAATCCTAATGTAACAGAAATGTACACATAAATCAGATTAATCGAATGACTCTTAGGCAAACAACTGCTCGAGAATGATGTTAACATCAAGCGTAGGAATGCTGTGTTTTCTAGGATTTGACAGTTTCAGCGATAGAGAATTACTATATTTCATAAATGGAAATACCGCTACTAAAATCAGAATGCTATAAATGGAATGATGCCATTTGTTTCCAGAGACTATCGATATACTACAGCGATGCGAAAATAATAATGAAAGTGAGATATTTCGTAGCAGACTTTGCAGGTAGGGTGAGAACTGTAATCTGTGAGTCATCTCTGGGTAAATGCTGCAGCCTCAGTTGCCTGCCGCTGGCGAATGGGAAATGGGATACAAAGGGCCTGTGCCTGGGTGTGGAAGGGATTAACCAGTCCTCTTCTGAAATCTTGAGTACAAAATGCCTAAAAGAATGCTGGTGAAGTAAGGCTAGGAGCTTGGCTTCCAGTTCTGGGTGTACTGTGTACTCCCGGAGTGTCCTGGGTGTGCCACGTGCTTCTGGGGTGTCCTGGGTGTGCCGTGTGCGCTGTGTAATTTCAGTGAGTCCCCCAGCATCATTGACCTCAGTTTTTGTTATAAAGTGGTGATGCCGAGGCCCTCCTCTTAGGAGGCAAACGTAAAGCACGCAGCCCAATGCCTGCCATGTGGTAGGTGCTTCTCTCTGCCTTTGTTCAGCAGAGACTTGGCTGGGCTTGGGCCTAGGGACTCAGGAGAGGGATACTCCTTCTGTCTTCTGGAAGCTCCTGGTCTAAAGAGAGAGATAGCTCTGTGCTGAGGCCACTGTGGTCAGGGCTGTGGGAGGGGGTGGCTAGGGGCTCCGAGAGTCTACAGGGGTTGTCAAGGTCCTTAGGGTAGGGGCCAGAGTGGGTCCCCTGACATCCCTCAGTGATGACACTGAGCCTGCAAAGTGGGGCTGTCTGAGGGAGCTTCTTGGGAGAGTTTGGTTTTGTAAACTGGCATCAAGACCTTTAATGGTTTCCCCTGAAGCAGGGACTTTTCTCTTGAAGCTGTTCAGAGAGGAGCAGAGAACAAAGGTTCCTATTGGCTTGCAGTCCTGCGTGGGGAGGGTGGGACAATGCCCTCCCTGGCTTTGGTGCTACAAGCTGCTCGTTTAAGCTTGGTTAGGCCTCATTCCACCTCTCCTTATCCTAGAGTGGTCCCCCGTCCTCTGTACCACCCATCCCCATGTTGTCCTGTTGGTGTTACCTTACAGCCCCCCTCCCCCTGACAGCTGTCCCCTCAGCTCTGCTGTGGCCCTCGACCCAGGCCTGAGATGTATGGGGTTTGTTCTAAAGGGTCCGTGGGCCAAGCACATTACCAAGCACAGGGAAGAGTAGGTGCTGTCGTGGACAGCAGTGCCATAAGGCCACTGTCCCTTGGCTGTCTTTCCATCCCCAACAGTCCTGGTCTCCGGCTGTGAAATGACTGAGCTTGACATGTTCATTTGCTGTCTGTTGAAAGTCCCTTCTCTGGGCCCGAGCAGGCTCTGGCGGGGCAGATCCGAAGGCCTTGCTGTGGACCAACTGCTGCAGCTGTGCAACACGCAACATCAATATTAGTCTCTCAGAGAAAGAGGCTCAACTGCAGTTGTCTTTGGCTGATGGATGTGGCTGGGCTGTTTGCCCACATTCCTCCCTGGCCCTGCCCTGGTCAGCAGACCCTTCCAGAACCCTGGAAGGCTGGGTGTTGGTTGACCTTGGTCCTAGGCAGGATTCAGCCCCTTGAACCCCCATGGAGAAGAATTATACCCTTGGGAAGAGGAGGGAGGAAGAGAAGGTATGTCGGGGTGCGGGGGATGCCTGACCTTTATTTACTGGGGGCCCTGGGCCCATCACTTCACTTCTTGGTATCACCTCCTTGTCTGCATAACAGGAAGTGTGACCCTGCCTGATTCTTGCTTCTAAACCCGCTCCTTGGCTGGCAGCATCTTGAAGGCAGAGGTGATGCCTGCATACGTGTGCCCTGCCCTACCCATGGCCTTGCTTTGGGCCACCATCTCAGGATAGCTTTGGTGTGACCCCTGACCTCACTGCCTCCATCCTTCAGGACCTATTGATTAGGTCCCAGATTCAGTGCTGGGTGCTGGGATCACAGTAACAAACAGGATTGTCAGGGTCACTGTGGGCATAAACAGACCACTAAAAAAAGTAATTTCAAAGTTGCGAGTACTGTGGACAAATCCCGTGATAGGTTGTGTCTGGGGACTGTGCTAACCCAGTGGTCAGGGGCTCTGGGGGAAGTGACACCTTTGAGCTGAGACTTGAACCTTTGTGACCCTGTTTTCTAACCTGCAAACTGGAGGTGGAGTCGTATCTCCCTCACACCCCCTGGTTGTAATGCGTAAATGGGATCATGCACATAACAAGTCTGGCACACTGCAGGAGCTCGGTCCCAGGGCCTTTGAACAAACGTCCTCTTAGCTTCTGGCTTTTCTCAGTGGCGACTGTGTGTCCCCTAATCACGTCCTACTTCTATGTGAATCATAATCATCTTATTATTAAAATCATTATAGAGATTTTTAGCTCCCCTTAAGCCCCCCTGCAGCAATTCAGCAAGGCTGGACCATGGAATCTGCATTTTTACAGACACTGGGTGATATGGGTGGCTCATAGGAGACACCTTGAGAATCATGGTTTAGATATCCCCGAGGAAGATGCAGCATCCCTTCCCCAACCTCCAAGGCTCAACTCCATGGTGGTAGTTTTGGGGAACAACTTACCCCAGCCCTGGCAGACCCAGAAAAGGCTGCTCTGATAGCCGAGGCCTGTCTGTTCTCAGATTCCAGCAGCATTTGCCTGCTGGACCATGTAAAATGCTGCTTGGAAATAACCAGCTGCTCAGAATCCCAAAGTGTCCTGCATTTATTAACACGCAGAACGTCTGAGAGCCTGACGAGGAATATTAAGTATGAAGGCTTGCCCTGGAATGAGTCTGCGGGGGGAAGTGGAGGTCAGATCTGCCAGGCTGAGGGGGCAGCAGGGCACACTTCACCCGATGGGGGAGGAAGGTCAGTCCCCCAGAGGTAGGGGATGTTCTGGGTGTGTTTTGGCCAATCTGAGAGGTCCAGAGGCTCAGCTAGGGGCCCTCTGCCCTGCCATCTTCCCACTGCCTGCTGGTCTGAGGCTTTTTCACAGACTGAGGCATCTCATCAGCATGGATCACACTTGATAATGTGGTAACTCCCGCTAATTATGCTTCCCGCTATTACTCTGCTATGAGTTGTGGGAATGGAAGTAGGATGATTCGGAGCCAAGAAAACTACCCCCCTCTCCTGCCCCCATATGTTATTTGATTCACGGGGCTACTGTACACACACACACACACACAGCAGCTCCATGAATACATGCATACACACATATGTGTATATAGATACACATTCTGTATACACACACACACACGTGTGTATGTATTTTTTTTTTTTTTTTTTGCAAAATTCGGTCCTCTCTGAAATTTTCTTCTTCTCACCTGATCGGGGCCAGCCCCACCCAGCCAGCTGTGATCTCCTCTGTATCCTGGCTTGGGGGAAGCAGAGGAATCTCCGTAGTCCTTGTCCAGTCAGTGCCAGGGAGAGGCTGATGCTGAAGCAGGCAGGGACAACAGCCCCGGCGTCTCCCTCCTTTGTTACTGTCTGGAGCCTGCTTCCTCTACCTGTAGCCACCTACTGGTGATTTGCTATTCATGGCCCAAGGCTACACCCTGCATCTTCACCTTAGACAGGATATGCTTAGATAGAGCTTCAGTGAGGGGCAGCGCTCTCCCCCTTCCCTCGCTGCAGTGCCAGTTACCCCCTGGCTCTGCGTCTACCTCCACCTTTTCCTAAGGCCTCAGTTTCCCCGTGTGCATAATGGAGATAGTGATACCACCCACCTCAGCAGGCCCTGGGTGGAATCAAATCAGGGATCCTCAGTCCATTTAGAATTGCCAGGGTGACCAAAACAAGGATTAATGCCTGGGTCAACCCTGAGGCCACCTGGGCCAATTTCATCAGAATTTCTGGACAGTGAGGTCTGGACATCGGCATTTTAAAGAAACGCCAGGCAGTTCCAGAGTGTGGTGAGGAATGAGAACTTCTCCTGTTTAGGAAGCTTTTATTATAGGGCGGGGTGCATAGCTGACTGTCAACATCATTTGAGCCCTTGTTTCATTATGGTTTATTATGTTAAGAGTATTAAAGGGCATTGCATTTCAAGCCACTCCTTTGAATCAGTGGACTTTATTAATTGAAAAACTCCTTAATAAAAGAAAAATAAATATGCCAACGTAAAGGGCGCTTTCAACATGTCCTCCCTCACGTCTGTGTCTAGGAAGGAGGAAGAGGGAATGGAACGGAGGGAAGAATGTTCTAGTAGGATAGACATGGGGAAGGCTGAAGTAACCCTTGGGAGGAGAGTCCCATACTGGGAAGGGCATACTGCTTTTGGTGCACCCCTCGCAGGATTTTTTGGGGAGGGGAGAGGTAGATGGACCTGGGAGAGATGGACTTTGTGGGGCACCTGAGGAAGCTAAGGATACTGGGCCCAGGGGCTCCCTGACCCAGCCCCTCGGATGTGTGAGAAGAGGCTTGAACAACTGGCTATGAACTCAAGGTGATGAGAATGTCCTGAGGGCTAGTGGTAGCATTGCTGCTGAGCCTGCACACAGGGGTGCTTCCAGCCCCACCCCAGGAAATGGAGTTAGAATTTCCTATAATCTTAGGGCAGGGCTTGAGCTCTCATCTCCAGAGCAGGACTTTCAACTTGAGGTATTGGGGGCTTAGGGACCCCAGGGGGACCCGGAAGTGGGGCATGGGAGAGAAAGAAGGCCAGACCCTCCAACTGGGAGGGCAGGGCTTAAGTGCGCCTTCCCAAACCTGCACGGACATTATGGATGATCTGGGGGAACTTGTTGTAAATACAGATTCTCAGGCCCCACCTCGGGTTCAGGGGACCTGGGGACCCCCATTGTCGACAAGCTGCCCCGGTGGTTGTAATAATTACTGAGAGGGTCTCCAGGGTTGGGGAGAGCCAGGAGCCAGGCTGCGATGTGCCCAGGAGCAGTTTCCACGCTCCCTTCCTGTTCTCCAGCCTCCCCGTGGGCTCTTCCTTGGACGTCCCTCTACTGAGGTGGGGGCCGTTTTCCCAGGAGAGGACGAGGCTCTGCAAAGGGTGTGTTTGTGCTGGCACCATATGCGCTTGAAATAAGCTTTACTTTCTGAATCAATTTCATTCTCCTGATGCTCAAATATGCTGCGCTGTTGTGCTGTTCTGTTTGCAAATGATTTTTCTCTCCGATGAGCAGGGTGTCAAAGACATCAAGTAAATGAGTGGAGAGAAAAAAAAAACATGATAATTTACAGGAATTAAGAAGTGAAGATTTTAAATCTGGAGCACGCCATGGGACTGTGGCTCAGGCAGCCCATCCCACTGTCTTGAGAGTGAGGGGCCACTTCCTCGGTGTAGTTGGTCTAGTTACAGGAGATGGGGGTACTCAAGGGCTGATGGGGTGCAGGGCCGATAAAGCTCAGTATCATTCTAACCAAACTGGTCTTCTCCGCCCACTGTCAGCTTCTCTAGTCACCTGCCTGCTCTTGTGTATGATGTGCATACGGTCCTAATCACCTGTTCAGTACCCTTCTACACCTCCCCTTTGCTCTGAGGCTGGATCCCATGTGGCTTGGCATTCAAGACCCCTTCAGTCATTCTTTCTTCATGTACCTTCAGTTACCTGGATAAACTATTTGTCGAGCATGTAGGTGAATCATGCTGCACTTGTTTTGAATAGACCCATCTTCTCCACACCTTTGCCCCTGTTCTTTCCCTTCCCTGAGTGTCTCCTCCCTCAATTTCACATGTGCATAGCGCACCTCTCTAAGTCCAGCTGAAATGCTCCTTCCAGCAAGCCTCCTCTGGAGGCTGTCAGCCTCCTAAGCTGGAAGCAACCCCTCTTTCCTGTTGTGCTCCCGCTGCGGTTTGTCTTGAATCCCGAGCACTGCTTGTGGCCTACCCTCTTTTAACTTTGCCCATTTCCATGTTTGCTTTTTTTTCCTATCTGCAGTAGTGCTTTGTAGAAATAAAATTACACAGTATATAGTTCTTTGTATATATTGTGTATACTATTTCTTTTACTCAATGTTTCTGAGATTTATCTGCATTGTTGCACATGTGAGTAGTTCATTACTTTTGTTGCCGAATAGTATTCCATTGTATAAATATAGGATGATTTGTGTATCCCTTCACTTACTGATGGACATTTGGGTTATTTTCAGTTTTGGGCTATTATGAATAAAGCTACTATGAATATTTACGTACGAAGCTTTGTGTGGATGTATATCTTCATTTCTGTTGGGTAGACACTTGGGGTGGAATTGCTGTGTTACAGGTGTGTTTAACTTTATAATCGTCAGACATTGTCTAAAGTAGTTTTGCCATTTCACACTTGCAATGTAAGGGAATTCTAGTTGCTCCAAGTTCTTGCAACATTTGGTGACATTCATCTTTTTTTTTTTTTAATCTTAGCTGCTCTAGTGAATGAATAGTGGTATCCTGTTTTGATTTGAACTTGAATTTCTGTGATGACTAATGATCCTGAGCTTATTCTTCACATGCATATTGGTTTTTTCTATATTTTCTTCCGCGATGTGTCTGTTTCAGGCTTTTGCCCACTTAAACAGTCAGGTTAGTTGTCCTTTTCCTCCTGATGTGTAGCAGAATTTCTTGATATATTCTGAATATGAATATTTTCCCCAATCTGTAGCTGGTTTATTCATTTTCTTAAAGGTGTCACTGGCAAGCAGAAGTTGATTTCAGCCCCCTCCCTTTTGATTATAGATGATTCTTGGGAGTGTGAAGTGAGAGAGTGTAATGTGCCAGGTATACAGCAGGTGCTCTGAAGGGGCTTCTTTTCTTTGCCCTTCTCCCTCTTCCTGCCAAGGTCTCCACAGATCATCTTCTCTAACTGCAACAGATTTGTTCTCCTTTCCATCCATCCATCTACATTTTACTCATCCTTGAAAGCTCAGTTTAATATGGGCCTCTACCACCAAAGCTCCTCAGAATTCTCTAACCCATGAAAACAACCCCAAAAGCTGGATCAAAGAGTTGTGACTCTCATAAAGGGCCTTGTGTTGTCTCATTGGCTTCTGGCAATGTGTCGCTATTAAGTCCATTTTGCTGACAAAGAAACTGAGTACTAGAGAAAGGTCAGATGACTCAACCACAGTTACTGGTACAGCTAGTCTGGAGACTGAGTCATCGGACTTACAGGCAGCTCTCAGTTGCACCTTCCTCACCCCTGACTTTATCCTGGTTCTCCCCACATCTTGCTTGGACCACTGCAGTGCCATCTCTCTACTTGCCCACTTGACACAAATTATTTTAGTCTCACCACTCCCAGGGCTTGCCTTAGGCACTGCCCTTTCCTCCAGGGGCTCACAGAGCAGTCCGGTCGTTGGAATGGAAAGCAGTGAGAGGTGTGCACAGCAGATGGATGCGCTACGTCCTGAGGAGAGAGCACTGCTTTCTCTGCCTGAGGGTAGGGGGACCCCAAGGACATGTTCTTGGGGAGCAACACTAGAGTCAGGGTTTGCAATCCAAATAGCCTCTTCCCAGCTAGACCTCCACATGGAAAAGAAGGGCATCTAGAGAGAGGGAAGGCTACATGTGATTATCCAGAGACAGGACAAATACAAGGTATCCAAGGCAGAGCATCAGGATAGGCAAAACGGTGGGCAGCAGGGGTGTTGGAAGATGGGCTTGGAGAGGTAAATAAGGTGGGATTATAAAACACTTGCCATGTCAACTAAGAAACTCGGATTTATCCAGAAAGCAATGGGTTCTGGAGGATTTGAAGATGGGGAGGGCATGGGATTAAGGGGCAGTTGTTAAGAGGCTGGATGGGGTGGGAGGGCCGAGGGCATGTGGGGTGAGAGTGTTACATCTCATCCCTCACCCATGCTGAGAGGTCACTGGCCATGATCTGAGTAGGACACAATTTTGGCCACAATAACATAATTTGATCATCATCTGAAAAGGGAAAATTGGTGAGTTTAATGGAGAGAAACATCATGCCCTTATGGGTAGCAACGAGTGGGACCCAGTTTTTTGATGGGGAACATGGCTGTGTGTTGGCCCCAGAGATGACTTTGGGATGAGACAGTGATGAGTCTGGGTGCAGAGGCATGAGACGGGGAGGTAAGGTAGCCTGGAGGTGGGAGAAGAGCAGATGGGGCCTGTTGGCATCTGGAAGTTTTGTGTGGTTAGACAGACATGGGTTTGCCTCTGCCTCTGGAACTCTGCTCTTTGAATAGATCCCTTAATCTCTCTAAGCCATAGTCTCCTCATCTCTGAACTAGGGATAATGACAGCCTCTGGCACGGAGTTGTTTGGGGGATTAAATGCCAACTGCACATAAAGAAAGCACTTGGCATGCAGTTAGATTCCATGAGGGCTAGATTCCTGGACATCCACCCAAGCCTCACGGAGGCTTTGTGGTGCTGCCTTCCCTGCCCTGCATCTGGAAGCAGCTGCTGCCCAGTGCCCAGCTAGTGCAAGGCACAGTCATGGGCGTGTTTCCCAGGGCAAACCTTCTGTCAATCACCAGGACCCTTCCGTCAATCCACAGCAGCAGCAGGGGCCGGAGGGCCTTGTTCAGAGTTATTTGTGCGTCTTTGGGGGAAGGCCTTCCTGTAGCTGTTCTAGTGCAATAAACATCACCTCTGACAGGTTTTCCAGGCTGTGCCCACTAGGCAGGTAAGGAGCTAAAATTCCAAAGGCAATTTCTTCCCAAGGAGTTGTTTTATGGGTTGGTCTGACTGCACCACTGCCAGGAGTTGTCCTACGCCCATCCCAGGCTAAGCCTGCACAAGTCAGCAGGACCCTGGCCCCCTGGGCCACCTGCATGGGTCCCTAGACCAGGAGGTTGGAGCAAGCTTGGCTCAGAGGACAAGGGGGAAGGTCTGTGCTTCCCTTCCCACCTGCAGGGCAGTGGGAGGCTCAGGCCTGTGAATGCGCCCAGATTGCTCAAAAAACCCCTGTTATTACCAAAAATCAGAAAACCTCCCTTTCCTTCAGGGTAAAAGGGGGCAGAAAACTCTGAGAATGACCTAATAAGCGACTGCCGTTGGCTCAACAATAGCTATTAAAAACTATCAATTATTTAGATATGGGAGACTGGGGAATAAAGCTTTTAGGAGCACTTTTAAAGCCCACAGAGTGTCATTAGTAGTGTTACTAATTTTCAGCTCAAAGATAATATCTAAACATGGGTTATGACAGTCCTTTGGAGGAGGAGAACCTTCACAAACATGCAAACACTGAACTAATGAAATTTCTGTGGGTATCCAGGATGCGTTCATGGTATGCCCTGCGTGGGTGTCTCAGGCAGCAGCCAGGTCCCAGGTGATCCTTCCTGGCTGTTCTTGACCTTCCTCTTCTTTGGATCCCTTGACCTTCCTCTTCTTTGGATCCCGTTTGGAGCCTTTCACATCCCGGCGTCGCTGCCCAAGATGGCCACTAGGGGGAGCCAAGGTCCTCAGCAAAGAGCTGCTCGCCCACAACGTAAAAGACAAAAGATGTATCTGCATCAGTGGCTTTTCCATTCCAGGTTCCCAAAGCAGGGCTGGGGTGGGGACAGCGTGGCTGCTGACCTGCCTGGCAGAGGTGGACAGTATTTGAAGGAGCCCCAGGGCGTGGGCACTGAAGCCCGGGGGGTGGATGGGTTCCAAGACAGGGAGAGGACAGTGTTTCCCACAGGGTAGGCCAAATGTCACTGAGGGCAGGTGGGTCATGGGGGATGCCATCAGGGGCCCAGACACAGTGTTTACAGTGCTGCATCACAGGTTGAGAGAGGGACCTCTTTATGATCCCCATCAATCCTGTCTTGATGAAGAAGGCAGTTTGGTGCCAGTGAGTCCTCTGGGTTTTGCTAATCTCCCTTTTGAATGCAGGGCAAGCAGGACCGAGGCAGGTGTTGCCAGCAGACAACAGTAATCCAGTGGCGATTCATATTCATTGTTTTCATTCCTGGTTCCTTTGGATAACTGGTGCTATTTTTACACATAGCATAGTAATGCACTTTTTCCTTTAAATATGGGTTTATTTAAGTTAAAAATAAAGGGAGTCGGTTTAAAGAAAAATATTAAGTAAACGATAGCATATGTGGTATGTGAATACATCCTGATGCTTTTGTAAGAATGACTGCAGTGGGGTTGAGAACACAAGTTTTGAGTCACAGATGGAGAGCCGGCCCTGACTTTTCCAGTGGTGTGACCTTGGATCTCTGGACCTGCAAAGGCCGGTAATACCTTCTTAAGAGGGTTACTATGAGGAGCAAAAGAGATGATACATGAAAAGTACTTAGTGTGGGGCCAGGCGCACATCATGCATTGTGGGACATGTTAGTTTGTAGTAGGGTGTATGGGGGCTGTGGAGAAGTAGGGGTGCAGGGGGACTATGCCTTTTGGGGATGGAGGGCAGAAGGAAGTGAGATGGAAGTGGAATGCCTGAGGAATGGGTCACTGAGGGACCAGGGAACCCAGATGATACAACCTATAGACCAAGGGAAGAGAGTGCATTCCCTAGTCTCGTCCCGGGCCTTGAGCAGGAAGCCAGGGGCCCTTTGTTTCTCCTATCTCCTACCTCCTTCTGGTTGGAGAGGCTTCCTTTTCCCACCCTGCCACTCCAATTTTCCTTCTTTCAAGATTTAATTCAGAATTACAAGTGTTCATAATCAGATCCTGGCAATGTTAACCTTGGAGCTTCCTAGCCTGGAAGGCCCTATTCTCTGCTGAAGTTCAATATTAACACACCAGTGAGAACAGTGTCTGTCTCCTCAGGGAGCCAAGCTCCAGCTGATGAGAATTACAATCACTCTAACTTGCAGGCAAGAGGGGTGCACCTGAAAAATATTAATGAGCTCTCCAGTTCCTTCCTCCCCCACTCCTTCTTTCCACTGGTATTTATTGAGGGTACAAAGAGGGGTAAGATTTTAATCTTTGCCCAAACCAGGAGTGCCTCCTTCTCTGGCAGAAGCCTAATTTTGGTTCTTTAAACACAAGCAAAAGGCAGGAATTCCAGGACCCATGTCAGTTGGAATAATCAAAGAATTCTTGTTCATCTGCTTCCAGTATTTACGCAAAATTCGGGTCACACAGACATTGCTTTGAGCCGTCTGCCTGTGTAAATTAATCTTGTTGGTCTGTTTGCTTAGTTTTCAGTGTTCTGGCAGGAAAGCCTGCTCTCCCCCTTCCCCTGGGTAGCCGTCAGCCCATCCTCCGAGCCTGGCTGGCTCCTTCCCATCCTCATGCCCTCCACGCCATTCCCATCTTCAAGCCTTTGTGCATGCGAGTCCCCCTCTCTGGGGTGCCAGCTTCCTGCCCCAGGCTTTTCCTTCTCTGTGAAGTCCTCCTGAGGCTTCCCGACCCTTCCCTGCTCTGACATCCCACCCAACCGGCACACCACGGCCCGGTGGCTCTGGATCACCTGAGTTCCTTTATGGTTTCAGACTCTCAACAACTTTATTTCCTACTGGGGAGCAGATTCTGGGGGCCACCCCCTGTCTTAGAACTAATGTTTGCAAAACACTTGTTATACACCAAGCTCGAGCTCAGTACTTTCCATCCACAAGTTTGAAACCATCCTGTTGAGGCAGGTGCCGAATTGACTGACGCCTTTCAGGTGCAGGAGGTTAGAGGTATGCACAAGGTCACACAGAGGGAAGAAATAGAGACGGGGTTGGAATACAGGTGCTTGGGCTCCAGAGACCCACACTCTGACACGCTCCCCTGCACACAGGGCAAGCTCTGGGGAGCCGAGGAAGGAGATGGTCCCTGTAAGTGGAGACTGCTCAGGTGCTGGCTTGTGAGTGTCGGGGATGGGACTTAATGCGGAAATGTGTCCGGTGGACATTAGCAAGTTTAGCCACATTTAGATGGGAGGTGCTGCTGCTGCCTGTCACGGTTTGTTTGGTGTCTCTGCAGAGTCCCTAGAATCCCTTTCATCAGTAGACTGCTGTCCCTCCCATGCCTTAATTCAAAGCATTTATTTATTTTTTCTTTGCTTTATTTCCCAAAGGATTTGAGGCGACCTACAGGAAAACATTCAGTAAAGTCATGTAATAAAATATAAATAAGAACAACAAGGGAAGATGCTGTTTACATCATGACACGATGTCTCTTGCATTTGTCGGTGCTTCATGGACTAGACTATCCTCCTTCCCCTCATCCTTCCATTCAGAAAGGTCAGTCCCGTCACATGATTTGAGTAGAAACACCCCGTGCTTTGTGACTTCTGGGGTTTAAATGTAAAGATTCAAGGCTTTTCCTGGCTCTCCTGTGCATGCAGTCAGTAGATTCATTTCCCAAAGCAGCTAATTTGAAAGGTGCGCGTCCCTCTCAGCTTTCTTAACACCTCATCTCCTGTTCTTGATCAGTCTCCAAATGCCAAAGAGGTGGCCCTGCCCTCTGGCCTTGGTGGCTTTTCTGGCATGATGAGAATGTTGTAAAAGGAGGCAATGTCTCGACTCTCATAAAGAATCCACCTGGCCAAGGGGCCACTGCAGCCTGGCACTGGAAGGCCCTCTCTGGGACAGCGGCTGTGCTCGGCTGCCTGTCACGTGGGTGCAGGTCCACATGGAGTCCCCAGACCATGCAGAACCTCTCTGAGCATCCAGACCAGGACTCACAACGCTTGCCAGGCAGAGATACTTAAGAATGATAAGCGATGATATCTGTAAAGGGCCAGCACCAGTGGGACTCAGCATTGCTGGTTCTCTTCCCATTTCCGCTTACTGGGAAGAGGAGTCCAGATAAGATGATCTTAGATGATTCCTCCTGTGTCAGGGCTGCAATTTACAGACAGAGCCAGGCCTGTGCGCTCTGGGGAACCTGTACTGATGCAGTCTCTGCCTTTCGGGAGCCTGACTCTTGCAAACAGGCAGACATCCAGGTACATGTGAACAGGTGACTACAATAATGAGCTGTGTCTGAGGGAAGCACAGGGCCTAGGTAAGCTCTGAGAGGAAGTGCCTGACCAGCCTGGGGTGAGGGGCATGGTGGTTAAGGACAGGCAGGAGCCAACCAGGTGAAGCGGGCAGGGAGAGGGCATCCCAGGCAGAGCGGAGGCAAGGAGGAGTGGAACGACCGGGCGCTGGGGGTGGTGGTGGGGGTCAGGGATTTAGGAATATCTGTAGCAGGACATTTTTTGACTCGGGGGCTATGAGAGACAGAGGGCATTTGCAGAAAGGACAGGACCATGCAGGGCCATGTCTGTCAAGCTCCCCTTTGCTCCCACCAGCCCCCTCCAACCCTATGTCGGGATTCTGAGGCTAGAGGTGTTTTCAGTGTGAGTCTTCAGTGGCTGGTATGGCTGCTCATGGCCCTAATCCACAGATGGAATCCTGTCATGCCCGTGCTCATGACCCTTCCATGGCTCCTCACGGCCCTCCTGAGCAAGTCCATGCTTTTTGTCTGGTCTTCACAGCCTTGTGTGATCTGATCACACCTCCACTCCCCAGCCCCCAGCCTCACCCCTCTCGACTCCTCTTTCAAGCCTCTCTTCCCTCTCACCTCTTTTCTCTTTTCCCCAAATTCTCTTTTCCCCAACCTCCTTCACCAGATTTACCCCTGCACATCATTTGGGTCTCAACTTAGGCTTTGCCTCCTCCAGGAAGTCCTCCTGTCCTGGCACCGAGTTCCATGGTCCCTTGTGCTTTGGGATCTAAGCACATTTCACACTTGACTATTGGTTTTGCTCCCGCACTGGCTGTCAGCAACTTGGGGCAGGTCTACTCTATTCCCCTTGAATCCTGGGCCCTGGCACAGTGTCTGGCACTTGGTAGGTGCATATTAATCATTTTTGCATGAATGAACAATTGAGTGAATTAATGAAGTCCTCCTGGCAATTTGCTAACTTCCCTGACCCCAGCTGGGGCCCTGCACACTTACATCGCCACTTTAGAGATTCTGGAACTAAGACTTTACTGCTAGATTCATCACATTTTTATTCTGGCTTTTCTATTCCACTGCCTGGTCCACAAAAGCACTTCACTCTCCCGTATCTATGAGACCACCCACTCTCTTCTAACGCTTGAGACCCTCTGATTTGTCAGTCGGAAGACTTTTAATCTCCATGGGCACAGCCATTTCAGAAATGGATTTCAAAGCTTCTTGAAAGTGAGATGCTGTGACTTTGATGTGTCTGTTAGCAACTCTGTGGGGGAGACAGGCTAGCTCACTGAGGTCTGCGGACAGCAGGGGGCTGTATCCCTGTGAGATCCTGGAAGATGTGGAGGGCTGTGGGTGCTGCTTTGCCACACCGGCAGTGACAAGGAGATGATAATACCCCTTACCTCCAGGCTCCGTCCACTGCCTGCCTTGGCCAGCAGGTTCTCTCTTCTGTAGTGGACACTGGGGCTTCCATACAGACCCCTGCATCTTCAAGGCCTTTGCACCCTTTCTCCAGATTCTGGGAATGTCTTTCAGCTGCATCCTTCACTGGAGATTGCCCTTAACCTGCCTCACCCAGAGTATAGCCTGTTCTCATGGCTAATGACTGGCTGATGGAGGAGAGGTGCAATTATGAAGGCCTGTTCCCCCTGACCCCAATTTAGGGCAACTCTGAGGGCCTATTCTGGCTCCAGTGCTCCCCTACAATCATCCGAGACCTCAGTGGTCCCACGCCACCCACTGCGTTGTGGCCAGCTTCTCTCTCTGATCAACTCCACCTTTCTTGCTCCCTTTCAGGTGTTTCTCCTGGGACCACTCAGCAATAAGTGTCCTTCATGAGACTTTCCATCCTGGAGTCTGTTTCCAGGGAACTCACTCTAAGACACTTCCTGGCCACCAGCTGGTGGGGAGCAATTGAGAGGGTGATGAGGCAGAGTCCAGGAAGAACATCTTTATCATGGGTGCCTGGAGCTTTGTGACCAGAGCCCCAGATCCTCACCTTTTCCCTGGACCTGGTCCCTGCAGGGCATGGGGCAGGTCTTTACCATAGCCTGGGGGCACAGGCTGGCCCCAGGGTTTTGGTTCCCCTTATCTTTGCTCTGGGATTTTGTCACACTCAACGCTTATTAGGAGCTGGGCGAGCACATGATGGCCTTTGGTAAAGACTGGATTGGAGAACTTAGCTTGGCCATCAGGCCGGAAGGACATTTTTTGCATCCCACAGATGAATCCAGGATGGCCACATCTGCAAAAACAGGCCCTCAGAGCCATGGGAACACGACTGGTCATTCTACCCTTTCCTGTTTACACACAGCCATAGACAGAGTGTTTGTATCTCCCATAAAAACGTTCTCATATGTTGAAAGCGAATCCCCAAGGTGGTGGTATTTGGAGGTGAGGCCTTTGGGAGATCATTAGGTCATCGCGGTGGAGACCTCACGCGTGGGATTAGTGATCTTATAAAAGAGACCCCATGGAGCTCCCCCAGCCTTCCCACCATGTGAGGACACAGAAGACAGCCATCTGTGAACTTCGCCAGACACTAAATCTGCTGGCTCTTTGACTTTGGACTTCCTAGCCTCTAGAACTGTGAGAAATAAATTTCCATGGTTTATAAGCCACTCAGTCTATGGCATTTCTGCTATAGTGCCCATGGTTTATAAGCCACTCAGTCTATGGCATTTCTGCTATAGTGCTAGGGGACTGAGGTACCCCTAGACACAGGAAGCACAAGAGAAGGGAGCGCACAGAATGTAATACCCTGCTCACTCGTGATGGCTTAGGTATGACCACTCAGATGACTGAGCCCTCCTGCCTTGGGAAGGTGACAGTAAGGACATGGGGTGAGTCGGGGGGGGCAGAAATATGAGTGGGGAGGCCCTCTGTCAACAATGACCCCTGAGGTCTAGGGAGACAGACAGTATTGGCATTTTCTGGATAGGGCAATTCATCAGTTATTGATCAGCATTTTGATGTACTCAGCTCCTGCTCAGGGCTGGGCTATTTCCCACCTTCTTCCCCTGGGAGGAGAGTTTAGAGCCACCACAGGCTGTGTGAGTTCCTTTCTGGAGCCAGTAACTGGGGACTCCAGGTTGGTCCTTTGTCCTTGCTATTTGCCCCTGTGTCCTGCTCATGGGGAAGGGCCCAGCAGCACTTTGTGTCTGTGTTTCTGTGCAGAGCAGTTTGGTGTTGTGTTCTCCTGGAGCCCTCAGCACTGCGTTGTGTGTCTGACCTGAGGGTCGTGAGATAGCGGGGTACTCGCAGGTGGGTGTTTTGTTATGGTCGAGCGGAAAGGGAGCAGTCTCTGGGGTTGGGTGGCCCTGTTGCCAGCCCTGGCTCTTGCCACTTGCAAGCTGTGTGACTTTGGGTGAATCATATAATCTCTCTCAGCCTTAGTTCTTCATCTAGCAAACATGGAGTTACTCCTGCCTTGGCCCAGAAGTTGTTTTGAGGCCGATGTGGAACAGTCTTCGGGAGGGCTAGGATCTAGTATGGTGCCTGAGACACAGGTTATCAGGGATGGGTTTCCTGTCCCCAGCTAAGGGAGTGCCAGGCCTCTTCTCTCAGACCTTGCTGTTTACTGAGCATCTAATGACTTCTCCTGGCAACTGTATCCTAGCCTGATGGCTTTTCTGGGACCGTGGAAGGCCACACCATTGCCCTCCCCCAGCCCACCTCAACCAGTGATGAGTTATCCGTACCCCAGCTCCCTCTCCTCTAAGTTGGGGCCATTTCTCAGAGTTCCTAAAGCCACCTGTATTATTGTCCTGTTGCTGCTGTGTAACATATTGTGACACGTTTAGTGACTTAAAACAGCACAAATTTACTATCTTACAGTTCTTAAGGTCAGAAATCTGAAATAGATCTTGCTGGGCCCAAATCAGGGTGTCAGCAGGAAATTTTAGGAGCGCTGGGGGATAAGCCATGTCCTTCCAGCTGCTGGAGGCCACCCGCTTTCCTCGGTGTGTAGCCCCCTCTCCATCTTCAGAGCCAGTTGCATCTTTTTCACATCACATTACTCCAACTCTAACTCTTCTTCCTCTTCCACATTGTCAGGACCCTTATTCCATCGGTCCCACGTGGATAAAACAAGCTGATTTCTCCATCTCATGGTCAGCCAATAGCAATCTAATACCATTTGTAATCTTGATCCCACCTGCAATCTTAATTCTCTTTGGCCATGTAGCCTAATGTATTCGCAGGTTCTGTGGATTAGGATGTGAAATCTTTGGGGACCATTATTCTGCTATCACATCACCCCTGCAGTGACTGGTTATTAGCAACCCTTTACTGGCTGCCTTCTTTTTCTCCATTTTACTTTCCTGCTGATGGTCCCTGCATCTCCCAAGTAAATGACTTGAAACTTTTTTTCAGGGTCTTCTGTGTATGTGGGGTATACCAAACTAATACACCCAGCAAAGCTATTAAATTAAAGACACAGTACAAATAAACCTGGACTGCAAAGACTCAAGACTGAAAGCAGTGAGCTGTGGTTGGACCTGGCCCCGTGGGTACCTCTGGGCTTGAGCGCCTTCCCATCTTGCAGAAGGAAGCACCAAGGTGGGAACAGGCACTAAGTTTCCCCACCCACACGTCTCTTTCCACCCCCGGGACTCCCTACTCCTGCCAGGTAACAGGTGTCACTGTGCTAATAAATGACTCATTCTCTGCACTTAGCAAATTTCAATTTTAAGTAATTGCTTGAATCACAGTTATTTATTGGATCCTTAATACACTTCAGATTGGAAGTTGGTTTTGATTAGTCTCCATCACTATTAAAATTGAAAATACATTTTCCATTTGCTGGTGATTTTCCTCGATGATGACATGGTTGCTAATGAATATAGTTTTAGTCATCACGGACTCGGCGCACATTCTGGAGCTTCTCCTCCAGGATTATTCCTTTTCTGTCTTCAAAGGAGTTTGTTTTTGACTACATCCCTGGCTGTGGCAGGGCACCCAGTGGGTGCTCAGTAGCTGATCGAACACTTTCTCTTCTTCAAGACAGGTCCCTAGTTTCCTCCGATGGGTGTGCCGGGCAGCCTGGGGTAGAAGCCTCTTTCGGCTGCATCAGGAGGTTCAAGCTCACATTTCATAACCAGCCTGCTCCCTGTCTAGGGCTGCAAAGCCCTGGACACTGCCCTGACAGGGCACCTGCTTCTGGGAATGAATCCGGACATGGACGCTTGGTGAGCCAGGAGCACGTGGGGCCTGCCAGCGGGCCGGGACTGTGTCATCTGTGAAACGCTCTGTTAGTCAGCTGCTGTGGCTCTTGCTCAAAACCCCGCTCTGAGTCAGTCAGTCGAGAGGGGATTATTTTCATATCCCCAGGATGTTGGAGTATTTTGAAAAGAACAAGCCCTCATATTTGCAACAAGCCTCACTGAGGCGGAACAGCTCATTTTATAGATGTCTGCCTCTGAGATATTATTTATTTAGTTAAAAAAGAACCACAATACATGCTGGGTATAGCCCTGGCTTCGTCACTTGCAAGTCTTAGCAGGACCGGCTGACAAGTGGAGGCCCTGGAACGCCAAGGATGCATATGAGAGAGGGACCACCGTGTCCAGCTTTGAATAGGACACCGATAGAGCTTTGGGAAGCTACTGTGGGCACCATTGGTCAGAGGTGAGTCTGGGTCACCCATCTAGATCTTAGGAGCTGCATAGATGGGGTGGGGGTAGGGGTGACTTCATCCCCCTACAAGCTCTGCATCTGGAGGAACTATTCCTGTCCTCCGGGTGATAGCAGAGGCTATTATAATTTGATTTTTCAAAACACACCACAGAGTCGTCATGAAGAATAGATTTCTGTTTAACATGAGGCTGGGGAAATAGCTCTTGTTTATTAAAACATACGCACTCAAAAAAACCCTCTTGACTTTGTATTACTAGAATTCTCCTGGAGGCGAGGATGAAGCGAAGGAGATTTTTTAAAAAAAATTTATTAGAGGAAACACAATTTATATCTGTTTCTTGGCTTTAGGAGCAGATACCCTAAAGAATGACAGAGTCCCAGGAGATGAGAATGTGGCCTTGGAGGGACGGGGAGGAACCAGGATGAATAGGTCATTCCATTCCCTGAGGGCCCTGGGTGGGTGTGTGGGTGTGTGTGTGTGCTATTCTCTGTGGCTAGTACTTTGTAGGTGCTTAGGAATTATTTCGTAAACAAGCGAACGAATGATCTCATTCTGTCCCCCAGCATCCTTCTCTGGTAGGTTCTACTGTCCTTTTTGTATATAATTCGGGACTTTCTGGCACCATTTGGACTCCCGGGTGTGTCTGTTTGCTTGTTTGCAGGCACCTCCTACTCCTCTGGCTTTTTGGCTTCATCTGCTATTGTAGGACTTTAAACCTCACCTGGGGATTCTGAGGGCCTTCAGTTATCTCACGCGAGCCCCCCTCTGCCCTTTCATGGAATCTTTCATCCTGTTCCTGCTTCTATCTGCCTTGTTGGATGTTTGTGGACTGTAATGTCTTTGGGGATCATCCAGGGGTGTGGTGTCCAGGCTCAGGGCTCTCCTCTGATGCTCATCCGGCTGCCTATCCTCAAGAGCCCTCATTACCTGAATCCTGCGTGTGCCTGAGCTGTGCTGTGTAGCATGCAGAAATCAGAATGCCTGTCACCCCTTTTGTGTTAGGATTTGTCAGCTGGGAGTCTCCCATGCAGGCTCATTTGTGCTACCTGCGCTTGAAGTTCCACGTGATGGGTGTTCCTTCAGCAGGAACAGAGGCGAACTCCAAGCATGCTGCCTGGTGCATTCCAGGACGAGACCTTCAACCACTTCTCCTCGATTCCTAACACTCAGTGCTGTTTTCAAATGTTCCAGACTCTAGTAGCAGCGGCCCCTTTGCTGAACTGTGACACAAGTTCACTTACCATTTTGGAAAAATCATATTAGAGAGTTTATGTCATGTTTGCCTCTTTAGCTTATCTGAGTGCAATTTTTCTGTATTTTGACAGTGAATTTCTCCATGCATTAGAAGTTTCCAATTAAAGCAAAAACATAGAGAAGGCAAATTAAGTTTCACTGATTTCTGCCATCGGGGCCATGCCCCAGATTCTTCATTTAGTCTAGAAAGATATGGAATCTTGATTACTCATGAAACTGGGTCGATATGTTATAAATGTCAGAACAGGATTTATCACCCGCAAGTTGATGTTGCGTGTTGTAGTCAAAACACTCTTTGTATCTGCACTGGACCATCTCAGAGTTCACGGGGATTGTTTTAATAGCTGCTTAAATCCTTGTGATGTTTTTACTTTACGTATGAGGAAGCTGAGGTTCAAGGAAGTTAAGCAAGTACCCCTTATCTACAGCCATACCTCCCTGAATGCACCTGATCTTGTCTGTGCAGCTGTCCGAAGGGAACTTACATTGTTTGTTCTAATAGCAAGGAGTTTTTCAGCCTCCTGATTTATGTAGCAGACCCCTGGACTCTTCCCCTTCCAGTTAGCATTGCTGTGGAACAAATTATAATAACACCTAGCAGCTAAACACAATCAGTTGTGCTCACAGATTCTGTGGGTCTGCATTCAGATAGCACAGTGGGGACTGCAAATGGGGGTAATCTGGGATCACCTGGAGGCTTGCTCATGCATGCATTCATTCATTCATTCATTCATACGTCTGCTGTCTGGGCTGGGATGACTGGAAGATGAGGATTGCCAACTGGTCTCTCCACTTAACTTGGCTTCCTCCCACCCAAGTGGCCTTGGAGTAGCTGAACTCCTTACATGGCAGCTTAGAGTTCCAAGCTGGTGTTTCAGAGAATTAGGTGAAAGCTGCATGACCTTTAATGACTCAGCCTTGGCAGTCATACAGTGTCACGTCTGCAGGATTCTATTGTTGAAGCAGTCACATGCCAACTTAGATCCGAGAGAGGTGAAGTAGACCCCACCTGTCAGTGGGAATGTCAAGGCCACACTGCAGAAGAGGATTTGCCACTCTGCTCAGCCCAATGAGAATGACCTAAAAAACTGTCCATCAAATGGGTTGTCCTTTGTAAGTACAAACGCAGGTCTAGTAATGAGGTCTTACCAGGGGACAGGAAGGGTGGTACACTCTATTATCAGTCACCCTTCCTGCGAGCAGATCAGATCCACACATAGAGCCCAGAGGAATACAGAACAGTTCTGCCCTTCACGTTCAACCAGCATCTTGCAGTGCGAGTCTTCCCGTCTCAGCTCTCAGGGCCACCTCTGCGTGTGTCCACCACCCTTGCAGTCTTTTGGAAAAGACACCTGTTTTCTTTGTGTTCTCTTTCTTGTCTCTCCCGCCCTATGGCTCCTTGGCCCTCTGTCTCCCTGCGCCCCTCTTTTCACAGGCCAGGTCTCTGGTATAAGTCTGCAGTTTGCAGTCCCCTCTGGTTCTTCTCTGCAGGGCCACAGGCAGCGAGTGGGGAGCAGGGATGCTGGGTCAGTTGGGCTTTGACCGGGCCAACACTGGCCTTCTGTCGTCACATCTCCTTGTGCTGGAATGCTGAAAACCTTCTCTTCACTGCCCTGACCAAATGCCTTTTTCAGTTACTGCGGCCTTGGGCACGGCCACATCCCAAGTGGGAGGACCTTTCTCACTTTATAAGGAGAGGATCTTATATATTTTAAAAAAATTTATTATAATTTTTTTAGCTGTTGCCTGTGTCCTGATTCATGCCCAGATGAGGCAGGAAAATATTACCCCATCATATCAGATGAAGGGGAGAGGAGTAGATCAGTTTACTTATTTCGACACTTGTTGATGACAAGTATCTACTTGAAAACTCCTACTAAGCTTGGTCAGAAGATTCCCTTCTTTGCCTCCAGCATGGGTGGCCCTGGGAGGCAGGACCCAGTGAGGAAGCCTTTCATCTGATAACCACTTTCATGTGTCCACGGAGAGTTTCCTGCTCACCCTTCACTCCTCTCGGGCTCTCATTGTCCTGGGATGGCTCTTTGTGCATTTCAATTGAATCCACCTTAATGAAGGTTATAGAGCACTGGAGGCGAAGGGATGACCTCGCCCAGGCCCCATAGCTCAGGGAGGGAATTTGGGACAACCGGTAGGCAATCTAGGTGAGTGTGAAAAGGCTGTGATGGAGGGGAGTTTGGGGTAGCCCAGAGGAGGGGCACTTACCTTGTCTATTGGGTGGCTCACAGGAGGGACAGCCTGAACTGGGAGGAGCAATGAGGGCTTGTCAATTGAAGAAGGTGACAAAATATGGCAATGTGGATTTGTATGAGCATCCCTCCTCCCTGCGAAGACCTACAGTGTTTGCCTTGCTTATGTGCTCTAAGGAACACTGGACCTTTGCAGTTGGGTCGTCAGTTTTTATTGTGAAGAACAAGACAGAAAAGAGAGAGAAGTGGAGAGGGGGATGGAGAAAGGAAAGGGAGAACTGCAAGATCTGGCATGGTCAGGGTACCAGGGCATTGCGGGGAGAGCCGAGCCAGGATTTACAAAGTCCTGAGTAGCTGCAGGATTGGAGAATGGGAGGACAGGCTGGCCGTTCAGGAAGAGGAATTGAGGAAGCGTTAGTGGAGGGCCAGTCAGGACTTGGAACCTGGTCAGGGTCTTTGAGAGGGGCCGGTGAAGACTGAATTACTTTGAATCCATTTTACTTGCAAAGAACTCTGTAGCTCTTTGCATCCATTTTACTTGCAAAGAACTGTAGCTCTTAGCCCAACCCAAGGCCAGGCCGCTGACTCTGCAGCTCAGTTACTCTGTTCCTTCTTCATGTGTTTGTCTGTCCTCTCCTTTATTGACAGAGGGGTGTTGAAGTGTCTTACTGTTATTCTGTTGCTGTCTGTATCTACCTTCAATTCTGGAGGCCCAATGAGAGGTTTTTCTCCCAGTTGCATCACATTATGTTGGGCCCGGGAATCTCTTACTAAATCCTGTGTTACTTGGTGACATTGCAAGATGACAGTAATATTGTTCTCTACCAAGTCCAAAGCGGACCAATCTGTGCTGCTGTAACAGTTGGACTATGAGCTCCAACCCACAAGGGAAGGAAAAAAGAACCAGTGTTCTCTCTGCTTTCAGCTCCAACTCCTCTATTCCAGTCTCTGCTCAGGCACTTTACTCATATAACCTTTTTGATCTTCGTGAACATCCTGTGAAGTGGTTGATGTTATCCCCATTATGTAGATGAGGGAACTGAGGCTTGGGGAAGGTATGTGCCTTGATATGTTTTGAGCAGTAGGAGGTGGATTTGAACCCAGGTCTGCTTAACTGTAAAGTCACTTCTTTTCCCCTGATACTGAGTAAAAGGACCCAACTTTTGTCATGTGTGTCTTTCACCTGTCCCACTGTGCTAGCAGAGCTCAGCAAGCACTTATCACATGCGTAAGGCTAAAGCTGGCCCTGCTCCCCATTCCCAGGTTTCTCACCTGTGGGTCTGCTGACTTTTCTCTCCTTGGTTTATGCTCTGGGCGCCTGGGGAGAGGAAGGTGGGGCTTCTGAACCTGAGCAAAACCCACTGAGGAAAGGCAAAATCTGCTACCAGGACACACAGCACACTTGGTAAAATCTCCCTCTCCTCAAGACACTTCCATCTATGGGAAAATTGTTGTAATATATGGATTATTATTGTTGTTGTTGTTATTATTATTATTATTATTATTATTATTATTAGCATGAGTCTCTTTACTGCCATCTGTTGGAAGTTTATGGCAATATACATATTTATGATGTTTACAATGTGTAGGATGCCTCTTTGGTGTGGTACCCTTGTGCCACCTGCTTGTATGGCCATTTTGGAAGATGAATCTGATACAAAGAATGATTTTCTGGAGCATTCTGAAGACTAGGAAAAGATATTTATGGATTTAAAAGAGAATTTCTGTTTGGATTTGTCATTCTGGGCCTGCCCAGTTTGAATCTCTGAGTCTCTTGTGTTCACCACACCCACCCATACCTGGCCCTGCCCTGGATCTTGGAGGGAGGCCTGTTTGAATGCAAGACATTGGGAAGAAGACCTAGCATCCCATGAATCCCTTTAGTCTGGTGCCTCAGTTTCCCTACTGGGCTGACAGCTCTGCCACCTGATCCAGCTCTGGACATCCCTGCTGCCTTGGTGACTGGACTGTGTATGGGGTCCTTAGCTACTGGCTGGATTCCCGATGGGGATGGACATGACCACTAGACCTAACTGACTGGGACCCTTTGTGTTATATTGGACCGTTAGCCAATCTCCTTTGGGAATTGGCCTTACAATCCCATTTATTCAGTCACTCACTAATTCATTGATTCAGGAGTTGATTCTGAAGTCCCCACACTATGCCAGCACTATGCTAGGCACCAGGGGAATCAGCGGTGAGAATAACAGCTAACAAGCACAAGGGCTGGAGCAGGACTTTTGGTGCCCTGTTCCTCCCATTCCTTGGGCAGCTCTGACTTCAGGCCCAGCTACGGTGACTGGTGGCCACTTCTGTGACATCAGAGTGCCACTTCCCTCTGACAGTGTCCACTTCATGCCTGTACATTTTCTGCCTCAGGATCTTCTCTGATATCGTGGGGGCCCTCTCAGTCCCTGCAAGTCTGGCAGTGTGGACACGTGTTAAGGTGTACCTGGGATGTGTTTTAATCAGGTATGGCCAGACAGGTAGACACGGAGATGATTGTCATGTGAAGAAATGGGCAAGGTAGGGTAGGTAAACTGAGTAGGACTAGATAATTTGAATAATTAGGTGGGCTTTGGGCTCTAGGCTACAGGGTGGTCCCTAGTTGGCCAGTACCTGGCCCTGAGGTGATTTAGGGCAGGGTGGATATTGGCCTGGCATGTGAGAGTTTGCTAAAGGAGATGGTTAGGGGTGTGGGCTCTGGTTTGGTTGGTTTGTCTAGCAAAGGCATGCTCCCAAGGGAATCATTTGCTTTCTCTAGGCATTAGCTGGTTCTGAGAAGGATAGTCTCTCCAGGATTAAAGCACCAAATGTCAGCATCAAGAGTACAGAAAAGAAGGAAATATAGTTGACACAGGGCCTAATTCACTCTACCCTCTCACGGCTACCATCAACCAATGAGGGTCTGGAGCTGGTGGTCCCCAACATTTTGGCATCAGGGACTAGTGCTCCTATGGGAATCTAATGCCTGATGATCTGAGGTAGAGCTGAGGCGGTGATGCTAGCGCTGGGGAGCGGCTGCAAATATAGATGCAGCTTTGCTCGCTTGCCTTTACCTCCTGCTGTGTAGCCGGGTTCCTAACAGTAATGGTCTATGGCTCCTGCTTTAGGGGACCAATTCTGGGGCTTTCTCTCTGCTCCTTAGGAGGTCCCGGTAGAGCCCCTGCTGCAGATACACATCTTTTAATGATCTTTTTTCTTCTTCCCTGTGTCACTCTCCCTACTCCTTCACTCTTGCTCCCTGGGAACCTCTCCCAGATAAATTACCTGCACTCCTGTCCTTAGGCTGTGCCTTCTGGGAACCCCACAGAAGACACCTGACCCTTGCTGCTTTGAAATTTTGTAATAGACTCGGGAGACAGGTGTCAGGAAAGCTTCCCTGAAAAAGTGACAGTTTTCCTGCAGCTGAAGAAAGACTCATCATTTAATGGGTGAAGGGGGCTGGGGGAAGAGCAGAGGTCAGTCCAACAGAGGCAGCCACATGTGCAGGGGCCCTGAGGCTGGCAGGTAGAGCATGGCCTGTTCGAGGAAGACATCAAATGGGTGCCCCCAGGCCCCTATTCCTGCTGGTTCCACACTCTTCCTGTCCTTACAGAGCCACATAACCAAGGTGTCAGCATGCCTTGCAGCATGGTCCAGCCATTTATTACCCAGGGGGGAGTATATCTGAGGGTCAACACATTTCTGTTTCAATTCTGAGGTATTCTGGGGGAATTGGTGGGTGAGTTCCCATAAAGGAGAAGGGCAGAGAAACTCAGGTAATTTAAGAAGCTATTCATTTTGACATTTTTCTCCAGGATGGTGGTAACAGCAGGGAACCATCAGACTGATGGAATGTGAGTAAATGGTACACGATTCTCCATTTGTTCTTCCTCCCAAGATTTCCCCAGATTCACTCTACTCTTGGTTCTGGGGCTGTGGGGCCCAGTTGACAGACATAGTTGAGGCCTTGCCTGGTTTCCAACAGCGTTCACCCACAGTCAGGAAATTGGATCCTGTGTTGGTCTTTCCACCTCAGAGGCGGTTCTGGTTAAGTCTGGGAGCCCAGTCTTGTAGTGGCCCCTTCTAGCTCAAGTAACCCCTTCCTCCACTGCCGACCTGTCCATTGCACTGGGCTCAGCTCTGCAGCCTGCTGACAACAGGAGACCTGGGTGGGTTCATAACAGCTTGACTTGAGCTAGAGAATGTTCAGCAAGGCATTCTGTACTCTCACACAAAATAAAGGCACCTGGTATCCAGCACTGCCCTTCTTAGAAGTGAACTTTTTGACCCCTCCCGCACCACCTTTTTTCTTTTTATCCACTTTTCTCTTTTAGAGTCAAGACTGCCTGAGTTGAAACCTATCTTCCCCTGTTACTATGTGATTTTGGGCAAATTCCTTAACCTCTCTGTGCCTCAGCTACCTTATTAGTATGTGGATAGTAATCAGCTGATGTGAGGGATCATTTCTGGAAAGTGCTTACAACAGCGCCTGAACTGAGGAAGTGCGAGGTGTTAGCTGTTATTGGGATGCTGGGTAGGAGATGGACTCTGTCCTTTTAGGACCCTAAACTCATCACAGAAAAAGGAGTTTTTAGACATGCCCTTCACTGCCTGACTTTAAACAAGGGTCCTGTGATGACAATGTCACACTGGGATTTGAGATTCTGAATTTAGATACTACTGTTTGGGAGAAGAGGTAAAACTGCAGGAAGAGAAGCATCCATTCTTTTTGGTAGCAGTGGGGGACAGTGATACGAGGGGGCACATTCTGTCCCCTTTAAAATATATAGAGAAAGAGGACTTTGTTCATTTGCAGCCTGATGCCAGATGACAGACATTTCACTGTTCTTTGGTGGGGTGGGGTGGGGTGGGGTATCTGGATAGCCCCAGACAGCTCAGGCGGCGACCTTCAGTGTACAGTTCTGGGGCGGTCGCAATGTGGCCGCTGCGCGCTGGGATCTCCAAGGCCGCCAGGGGGCGCTGTGGCCACGCGGCCGCCTGCTTCTCCGCAGTACTGCTGCTGTTACCTGACTGAGCACAGCCTCCATTCTGCACTAGCCGCACTCCCCAGCTCCGGCCGCCCACTAGGCTGTCACCTGCCCGAGATGGGAGCCAGCTGAGAGCTACCGTCCTTTGGCCTCAGTGTGCACTTCTATGAAGGGGCGCCACCTGCTGCCCTTGACTCCCCTTGTGGCCACTCCTCCACCCCAGGCCTTCTGGTTTCTAGTTTGTGCTCCTAGGTTCACCAGGCCCTGAACTCGGTGCCCAGCATATCCAGGTCCCTTCATTGCCCCCATCAGAGCTAGCTATGTCTCCTTTCTCCCTCCCTCCCCTCTCCTTCATTCTCTCCTGCTGTGGGGTTAGCAGAAGACTCTGGATTTGACTCTGGGTCCTTTCTCTCAGAGGAGACCTCTTCTGCGCTCTGGCGCATCAGTCTGCTGTCCCAGACCCTCCCCCTGGATAACCGCCACAAGCACTTTTAATTTGGTGGGTCCAAACCTGAACTCATCACTGTTCTCTTCAAGGAATGAACCTTGGGGCTTCTGAGTGCCCACCTTACGGGGCTGCCCCGAAGCCCACCAACCACCTGCCTCAGAGTCGGGGGGAGTGTTGGATGTGCAGGGCCCTGGCCTCACTCCAGACTGCTGCTTGAAGTTAATTCTCTGAGGTGGGTCCGGGGCATGCATTTTGAAAAAATGCCCCAGAGATGCTGAATTTTGAGAGCTGTTGCTCAAAGGTTTTTGTAGCCACTTAAAGAGCACAAATGTCACAATGGGTGTGAAAATGTATGGTTCAGGTGTTAGGCCAAAGTATGTACCAGCTGTTTGTAACCAGATCTAAATGGGAGCCCATCTGGTTGGAGACTGTATGGACCCTTGGGGAGGTGGTGTGGGGTTCAAAGGGTGATGCAGGGCTCAGAAGAGAATGAGGGCAGATGTGAGGAGGAAGACAGTGGGGACCGCTCATGACGCTGACGCTGGCAGGGGGTATTGGAGTCCTTGGGTCCTCACGATTTTAGAGCTGAGAGGAACCTTCCGTCCAAGGCTGCCATTGCTCTTGGTGGAGGAGCTTGTCCGGCCAAGATGAGCAGTGAGTGAGGGCAGGCAGCCTGGACCAGGGCCCAGTCCTCCAAGTTAGAGTTCTTCCCACTGTCCACCTGCCTTGGGGAGGCAAGAGTGAGCTATAGAAAGTTTTAGAATATTCTCTAGGGTGAGAAGATCATTTCCCCAGCTAAAGGGTGGCAGATCATACCATTCTGAAGGCCTCTCTCAGTTATCTGAGTCCTGGGCCTAGAGCAGAGGTAACCAGGAAAAACCCTGGAGCCATGGCTAGTCTCCTTCAGAGACTATGGATGCTAATGCGAACAGCACACCTCATTACTGCTCACCTTTAGGGAGAGATGGAGGGGCATCTAAGAAGTCAGGGGCATGGCCTCTGTCCCTGCCCAGGCCTCCCACCTGA
Organism: Macroglossus sobrinus; assembly: GCA_004027375.1. Taxonomy (NCBI): domain Eukaryota; kingdom Metazoa; phylum Chordata; class Mammalia; order Chiroptera; family Pteropodidae; genus Macroglossus; species Macroglossus sobrinus. The sequence continues at coordinate 47,570 of PVKZ01004122.1, forward strand.
GCTCCCTTGAAGTACCTGCTAACACCTTCTTCCATTAAGCTGACAAGATGAGATAGTGGCTACAAAGATGAGATAGTGGCTACAAAGGCACCTGGAGCATTACCTGGCATGTGATAAAGATGACAGTAATATTAGAAACAATGGCAGTTAATATCCTCTGAGCACTTACCACGTGCTTGGCATGGCACCTGTATGGTTTCACCTCGGCCTGCAGAAAGCCCTATTTGGTCTTTCCTCCAATTCATCAAGCAACTTCCATGTGCTTTATACTGTTCTATGTGTTCTGTGCTTCTCTCTGACACGCTACTGTATTATACTCATTTTATAGGAAAATAAACTGAAGCTCAGATATGTTAAGTAACTTGCATAAGATCACACAGCTGATAAGAATCTGATTTCAGACCTGGGGTTTCTGAGCTACTTTGTGTACTCTCTAGGGCTCAGAAGGAGGCCTGCTGCAGCACTCTCCCCCCACTCCCTCCCATCATCCTCTTTTCTCCTTCTCTCCCTTCCTCCTCCTTTTTTTTTTCTCTTTTTTTATTGTCCCCTTTGCTCTAACTTGCTTTTTTTCCGTAGCCTTCTTTGCCCAGACTCTGGACTTATGGACTGATGTCTGGGTGCCCTCTGATGGGCATGGGCTTACCTACCAAGGGCCTTCAGGAGACCAGAACTGCAGGGGAGTGTGTATGTCTGTGAGTCAATCTGCATACAGTCAGCCTGTGTGAGAGCTGTATCTATGTGATTGTGTACTTCCCGCATCTGTGTCTCCATATATGTGATGCTGGGGGATTATGAATATGCTTTTAATAGTCATCATTCATATACTGTCCATTTCCAGAAGGGCTGGGAGTCCTTTATATCAAGAGGCAGAGATAGGAAGTTCTAAAACCATCTCGGAAAGGTTTTGAAGAACAGGAAGCAGGAGGGGTGGAGGTGGGTGTATCCCCGTGTGTGGTGTGGTGTATGTGGGTGGTGAGTCCTCAAGCAGACCTCCCTTAGCCAGGGCCCCGTCTGTGTGCAAGAGAGGGACCTAGGCACCCAGGCTCCCTCTCTGCCCTCCTAGGTGTGGCTGACGAGCAGTGCCCTGCCCAAATATCTACTATAAGATTTGTGCCCTGGAGTCCAAGGAAGATGGGCCCAGAGTCTCAGGACTTGGCTGACAAACCTGGGTTTCCCTTTTGGCTCTGTTGCTTCTTAGCCCCTTATTATTTCTGAGCTCATTGGATTTTTCTGGAAATGGGCAACAAATATGTACTGACAAATATGTACTGACGTTCGCGGGGTTCCGAGGAGAGAAGGTGTGTGAATGTAAGTGGCTTTGTGCCTGGCTGCCTTGTAGGGGTCAAGAGGCCTCAGTGGCCTCTGCCTGGGAAAAGCCAGTCGTTGCTTTGTCACAACACGGACACACACGTGACGTGGGTGCACACATGCTGCTGACGCACACATGACATGGAATGGACGCACGCACCACCACGTGGGCGCGCACGCGCCGTGGATGCACACATACTGCAGACGCACATGCTGCGGACGCACACATGACGTAGACACGCAAGATGTGGGTGCTCATGCTGAGGATGCACAGATGACGTGGGTGAATGTGTGATATGGGCACACAGACGCTGTGGACGGACACAACGTGGACACGCACGATGTGGGCGCACACACGCTGCGGGCACACACACCAACGTGGACGCATGCACGATATGGGCGCACAGACATTGTGGACTCGCACTCGGCGTGGATGTGCACATGCCATGGATGCCGGCCTTTTTCTACAGACCAAGAAAGAGTCCTTGAGCTGGGTGAAGGCTTTTCGTGGGGACGAGAATCAGTGAGTATGCTTGTGACAGGGTGTGGGATGGAGTGCGAGAGTTCAGTCTGGCTCAGCAGAAGCTTGGATTAACACCCCAATCTTTCTGGAGCGTTTCTTGCTGTGGTTTGAGAGAAATATCTCAGGGTGGTAGGAGGGTGGGGTCTGGGAGCTTCTGGCCCCTGGGCTGGGCCCTCGCTTCTTGATACTCCAGCCTGGCTGCCAGGGCAGTTCCTGGCCTGTGCACATCTGGAAGCAGTTGTCTCCAGCTGCTGGGCGGGGCTTAGCCTGCGGTCAGGGCTGGCTGCCCACACTTTGGAGACCTCCCAGGGCCCCTCAGACATCCCCTCAGAGCAGGGAAGGAAGGCCAAGGGGGAAAGAAAAGAACAGAATATAGGCGGGGGTGGGGGTGAGAGCTTTTTTTTCTTTTTTTCTGAAAAACCTTTTGGCTTTTTTCTACAAATCAGAAACTCTGGCGGGGGGGCGGGGGACTGTTTTTACTCCAGTCACGCCCATGTCTAAATCAGGCAAACCTGAGAGACACATATGGTTTTGTTTCTAAAGTAATCAAAGGGACTTCAGGCCTGTACAGGGTCCTAAAAATACATATTGAAAACTGCTCGTGTTCCACCCTCTCTCATGAAAGCTTTGTTTCCATGACTTAAAAATTTCCAGCAACTTGACATCTCTGGCTCTGACCTCAAGCAGCAATGGGGCTCTTAAACAGTGCCAGAGTGTTCCCATTTGCTGGAGGTTGAGGGTATGAGGCAGGAGGGGACAGGGGGTCTGGAGTTGAAATGGAGTATTCTCTGGTCTCATAGAATGGCAGGATCATCTAGTTCTAACTTCTCATTTCATAGCTGTAGAAACCAGCCCAGGGAGGTGTGGTGACTTGCTGCAAGTCACACAGCCAAGATTTTCCCTGAAATGACCCAGTGAAGGAGGGCGATGGGTTCAGCTGTGTCCAGTATTCTGTTTTACAGCCTCCCCCTGACGACTGGAAATGTATCTTATTTGTGACAGTCCTGTCTGTAAAGAATGTGGAGTCTTTGTTGTGGGAGGCACCCAGTGGGGCTGGCAGAGAGCAGGTACTGGCTCTGTACCCTAGCTTGGGTACCATCACTTGCCTGGACCCTCAGCTCCCCATTTGAAAATCATAATAGTAGTAACTAACATTTGTCGTTTAATGAGTATTTACTATGCACACCTCCCCTGTTTCATCCCATTTGACACCACAGCCCTTTCAGGTGGATCCTATTCCTAGCTCCACCCTGCAGATGAAGAAGCTGAGGCTCAAGTGGGTTAAGTGACTTGTCCAACAGTTGGAGTCAGGATTTGGGCCCAGGCAGCCAGGGTGGCTACCCTCTCACTGGCAGCTACACTATTTGCCCCCAAGCCTGAGTTGAAGGTTCACAGGGATCTTGGATGGGATAATGTAAAAAGGCCTGTGCTCACCACCAGAGCAGGAAGACCCAGAGTAGACTCAGGACAGAAGCCCCCTCGTGTTGCGATCTTTCTTGCCAGCCTTCCTTTTCTCCTGGAATCCCTGGTGTCCAAAGCAGAGCCCTGGCCCCTCGGGCCTCAGAAATTAAGTCTGAGCACTTGCCTGCTGAGTAGATGGCAGGCCCACAGGCAGCCTTTTCCCCAGTTCCACCCTGGGTCCCTGGCTCTGTGCTTCTGTCCCCCACGATGGCTTGGCACTTTGGTGCTCACATCTCTGCCAAGGCAAAATGAGAATGTGCAGCTTCTGCAGAGAGGGCGGATTTAACCAAACCTCCTGGCTGGCCTGCCCAGGCCCTTCCAAGCAGCTGACAGGAGGTGAAGAGAGAGAATCCAAGGCCTGTGCCCACGACATGCTGGGCGACAAGGACATCTTCTGCAGGCTGGCTGCTTGCAGCTCCGACACAGTTTCCCCCATGCTGGGAGTTGCAAGAGGATGGCAGGAACCATGCTTTCCTCTCCCAGCCTGGCTCAGAATGGGCTTTTCATAAATGTTACTGACTGAGTGAGCAAGGGACTTCCAGAATACTCTTTCCTGGACTGGGGACTTTGTGGGAGCCTTGAGGATTGCTCTGAGTACACTAATGGGCATTGCTTCCTGCTGGTGACAGCTGGCCCTTTTCTAGTTTATTATACTCAGTTTGTAAAAACATTTCCCTTCCCCAGGGCTGGGCATTTATTTGTTATAGATAAGTTAAGGAGATCAAATTGGAGAAGGTTATGTGACAGTAATTGGAGGGATGCTAGACCCCTTCACAGAGTAGCGTGTGATTTTGGCAGTATATTTTGTTCTGTGGCACTTTATGAAACAGCAACCGAAGTGATTTGCAAGGTTGCTTTCCATGCAGCAGGCAGAGCAACTCGGGGAGAGGGATTCTATGCTTTGGCCTTCAGGTAAGAAGGTGATACTTCTGGATAGAGTCCTGGTTGATGAGCAGGACCCCTTTGCCAGGTGGATCCCAGGCCATTGACTTTATCTTCATGTAGCCCCTTGATGTCCTGGTTCCAGAGTGCTGGGCAGAGATGGCATTGGCAGTGGGCTGGGGCTGAGCTATGTTCTGGCTCCAGGCTCCTTGTTCTGTCTGTAATGAGGAGCATATAGCTGACTCCACCCCAGTTCAGTCCCAGGCCGCAGACTTTCCTGTTCTACCCCTCACTGTTACTTGGTCTCTTCCTCTGTGGTATGGTGGTGGTGTGCGGGTGAGGGGGTGGAGGGGTGGGAGTCTGGATTGGTTTTACCAGGTTCCAGGTCTGAGGATATCAGCGACTTAGGACTGGCATGGAAAAAGTTTCAAGAATTTGGCACAAGAGGCTAAAGCTCTAAGCAACTTGAAAGAAACGCAAGTTCAACAGATACCCAGTCTTTGTCTGTTTCTCCTTTAATGAGATGCTCTGAGGACTAGAGGACTTCAAAGCAAGAACGGGGGGTGTGTAGGATTTTCATGTTTGCCCTTCCAGATCATTCTCCATGCTGCTGTATGACTGGGAACTGCCAGCTGTGGCCATATCACTTGGGTTCCACCCCTGTTCTGGCTTGGGGTTCATTTTGGCCAGTGGAAGCAGAAATAGGGAGCCAGGGACAGGAAAGAGAGAACTGGTGTTTCTTCTCTGCTCCCTCCCTGCTGAGCTGAGGGTGATAGGTGGCTGCTCCAGGCAGCTATGCTAACAGCTCTGTCCATGGTCAAGTTCCCTTCCCTCTCTCATCCCCTGAGGTCTACGGGTTCTGACTTCTCCACCATCCCTTGTTAGTCTGCCTTATACCTTCCTGCATTTCTGGAAATTATCCTGTAGTGTACTGTATAGTGGCACCCAAAGATGTGTCCATATCCTAAGTCCTTGAACCTATAATTGTGACTTTATTTGAAAAAAGAGTCTTTGCAAATAAAATTAAGTTAAAGATCTCTGGATGAGATTATCCTGGGTTATCCAGGTGGGCTCCAAATCCAATGAGAAGAATCCTTACAAGAAACAAGAGAAGACAGAGGTACAGGGAGAAGGTGGAGGCAGAGATTGGATTGATGCTGACATAAGCCAGCACCTGGAGCCACCAGAAACTGGGAGAGGCAAGAAAGGACTCTCCCCTGGGGTCTTCAGAAGGAAGTGGTCCTGCCCCACACCTTGATTCTGGACTTCTGGCCTTTAGAATTGTGAAATAATAAATTTCTGTTGTTTTAACAGCAGCCCTAGGAAACAAATACTACAAGTCCCTTTATTAAATGCTCATCAGTCACCTCTTTCAGGTGCCAAGACCCAACTGATAAGAGGGGGCACCAAGCCCCCGAGTCCCAGGGGAGAGGTCATGGACCCTGGCCCAGACTCCACTTATGTTCTTTGCCCACCTGATGTTACCAGCTACTTTGGTTGCAGTTCCCAGCCACAGCAGTGACTTCCCCCCTGGAGCACCAGGGTCTCTGTGCCTGAGAGTGTCCTCTAGCTGTTAGAGGTGCTCAGCCCATGCATGGGGGCAGAATGAAGGTGCTGGGAGGTCCTGTTCCCAGGAGCAGCCAACCTGTAGTAGGTGGGGCAATTCCGAGGTGTGTATGACAGTCTCCTAGTCACAGTTCTGTTGGTACTTCGGTTGTTTCCGTTTTAAGGAAGAGGGAACCCAGGCACTACCAGGCAAAGTGACTTGCCCAAGGTCACAGAGCCAGGCTCCCAGCCCAGACAGAGTCTAATTTCAGAGCTGGTCTTCAGCATGACCCTGTACCAGGCCTGACTGGCAAGTTCTTAGAGGAGAAGAGTGGGTCTTGTATTTATGAGACCTACTGTGTGCCAGGCACTGTGCTTTGCAGATGGCAAGTGTTTGGATCCTCCCAACTGCCCATGAGGTAGAATTGGTGTCATTCCCATTTAATAGATGAGACCACTGAGATTCTGAGAGCTTAAGAAACTTATTCAAGACCTCTCAACTGGTAGGTGGGTAGCCGAACTGAGATCTGGGCTCAGATCCATCTGCCTCCATACCCATCTCCTTTCAGAAGTCAGGGCTGTGTGCCTGCTGCTCCAGGGTTTGGTTATTGAACATTTATTTTAAGCTCCATCGTGCATCTAATGAGAACACACAGCCTAGAATTCCACTTTGTTGTCAGATAAGTATCATGGTTTAACTTAAAAATGCTAGTCTCCATGTACACACAGAATTGACATCAGTGGGTCCTGGAAGCATATGTCCCAAAAAGATGGCAGTCAGTCATAGAGTAGCTGACAGTGGGGCACGAAAGGGGTCTTTAATAAGCCAGTCTTCCGAACTCCATGGCAAATGCTTAGAATTAAACGCAGTCATCTTGTGTTTCCTCTTTTGCCTCCCCTGCATCTACACCTTTTCTGGAATCACCTCCACTTGCTTTTGACACCTTCTCTTCTGTTCTCTGGACTCCAGTAGATCTTGGCTTCATTACTCTTCTCTGTCTGGAGGGGCAGGGATCTTTATCCTCATGTCACAGCAAACCAAGGGGCCTGGGTTATCCTTGCTCATGATGGCAGCTGGGTAGCAGTGAGGTCCTTCCTGACCCAAGTGCTTGTGGCCCTTCTGTTCCTGTCCTGTGTAAGAGGAAAGAACCTGCCATACTAGAGAAATGCTCGGAGAGATGGCATTAGGCCCAGGGGAGCCCCGCTGGGGTGAGCAGGGCTCATGTAAGATCAGGTGACTAATCCTGCAATTTCTCCAAGATCAGATGCATATCCTGCAGAAATAGACGTGCTTGATGGCAGCATCAGAGGGGAATCGATGGGCGGGGATCCTGCATTAGACTATGTTAAGCCCAGGATTTGACAGTCTGTCTTTCTGCCAGGAGAGTCAGCAATAGCTGGGGCTGTTTCAACTTCCTGAATAGACAGGCAAGGTTGTCTCAGGAGCAGCAGCTGTGGCCCAACTGTGAGTGTGTGTATGTGCGCTTGTGTGAGGGAATGTGTGTGTGTGAGTGAATGTGTATGTATGTACGTCTGTGTGCGAGTCTGTGTGAGGGTGAGAATGTTTTATATGTTTGATTGTTTATGCAGGCATGTTATGTGTAATGACCATGTATATATGTGTGCATGTGGGTATTATTGAGTGCGCATGTGTATGTTTATAGGAGTACGTGTCTGTGTGCATACACATATCTTGGTGAGTATATGTGTGAGCATGTCTGTAAGTGGGTGTGTGTGAGTGCGTATATGTATGTATGTGTTAGGGTCTATATAAGTGTTTTCGTGTGCAGGTAAATATCTGTGTATGTGTGAGAGAGAGAAATTGTGGGTGTATGAAGTTGTTTTCTAAGACTCTTTTAGAAGACATGCCAGGGGCCTTCAGAGACGTGAGAAACACAGTGACAGGAAGGTGTTGGGGGATGCCCATGCCTATGGCTGAGTGTCTCAGCTCACAAACACTTTCCATTCTGGCCTCTATTGGCACAGCCATGGTGGTGGGAGTTATTCAGGGCCTGGACACAAAGCCCAGTTTTGCTTCCTCCCTTTGGGGCTTTGGGCCAACTATACCTTCCTCAAGCTTCTATTTTCTAACCTGTAAAATGGGATAGTAGGAACTCCTACAGGTTGTTGTGAGACCCAGCGGCAACCTGGGCAGGAGGATGCTCTGCAGCCAGTGATCACTGGGGGCATCCCATCCTTCCCTTTTCATTCCAGCTGGGATGGTGGTCCCCCAGTCCCCAGCCTCTGGAGGCCAGCTCTGTGGATGTCATATTGGAAGACAGCTGAGCACATCACACTAGCTGCTTTCTATGACTCCCCAAATAATCAGGCTAAAACCTTGACTGCGTGGGGCCCAGATGTGTCCATAAATATCACTCAAAACATATTTCCACCAGGATAAACCATTTAGAAACAGAATCCTCACACAGCTGTCTCTGTGTGTCCTGGGTATCTGTTGAGAGTTGAGGCGAGGCTGAAACTGTCTCACCAGTCACATGAAGCTGCACAGTAACCCTCCATTCTGGTGCTGGGGAAAAAGCAAGGACTTTAGATGCATATAGAGGAGGTTCAGATCTTGGATTGGTCACTCCCTGGCTGTGTGACCTGGGGCAAACTCTCTGACCTTTCTGGGCATTGGTTCTTTATCTGCAATCTTTGCTGCCTGGCTGCCCTGCCTGGCCCAGTAAGTGCTATACTGGGGAGAATCAGAATAGGTGTCAAGAGTAACAATAGTCTTGTTGCTGTAACAAATCACCATACATTTAGTGGCTTAAAACAATACAAATGTATTATTATTGCAACAATTTATTAATATTAATCTGGAGGTCGGAAGTCTGACGTGGGTCTCATTGGGCTAAAGTCAAGGCATTGGCAGGGATATATTCCTTCTGGAGACTTCAGGGAAGAATCTGTTTCCTTGCTTTTTTCAGAGTCTGGAGGCCGCCCACAATTCCTTGGCTCATGACCACTTTTATCTTCAGAGCACATCACTCCATCCTCTGCTTCCATCATGACATCTCCTCTGACTCTGGCCTTCCTGCCTTCCTCTTATAAGGACCCTTGTGATCACAGTGGACCCACCTGGCTAATCCAGGATAATCTTCCATCTCAAGAGCTTTAACTTAGTCACATCTGCAAAGTCTGTTTTGCCATGTGAGGGAGCATATTAAAGGTTCTTGAGATGATGATATGTAATCTTTGGGAGATCATTATTCATCCTAGCATAGTGTTCTCCTAAAATGAAAAGGATCTTTGGACTGTCATGTAGCTGTCACTCAGAACCCCCAGAGTGACTAAACAACCATTGCTAACTGACTAAGTAATTCCGCATTCATTCATTAAGTGCCAACTATATGCTGGGCTAACTCTTGCCTTTGGAGAGTTTATGCTCTAGTGGGGGAGATTGATAACAAACATTAAAATGTGTAATGTAGCAGGTAGCGACAAGTTTTATAAAAAAAGGTGAAGCAGGTTTAGGGCATGATGTGATGAGGACTACCTCAGATAAGGTGGGTCCAGAAACCTTTCTGGGAGGTGACATTTGAACAGAGTCTGGAATGAAGCAAAGAGTGGAGTGAGCCAAGTGGACATCAGAGGGAAGGGCGTTCCTGGTTGCTGTAGGTTGAATTGTGTCCTCTCCAAAAGACATGTTCAGATTCTAACCCCTGGAATGTATGAATATGACCTTCCCAGAAATAGGTTCTTTGGAAATGTAATTAAATGTAAGATAAGATGATAGCAGGGGCCCGAAATTCAATCACTACTGAAGCCTGCAGTTAATCTTCCTGCTGTAGAGCTGTTTACTTAGGGCTGGTGAGCTGGTCAGAGCAGCAGCTTCTCTTTCCTGATAAACATAAAATAGACAACAGCAGCTGCCATTTCTTGTCCATTCACTGCCAGGCATGTTGTGAGCATTATCTCACTTACTCTCACACATCTCTGTGAGGCAGTTATTGTTAGTGCCTCTAGTTCACAAACGAGAAAACTGAGGCTTAAAGACTCTAATGACAATTGCCTACACACACTCAGCTACTGAATGGGGCAGCTGAGACTCAAATCCAAGGGTACTTGGGTTTTCCCCCACCACCCTGCCCTGGGAGGTTGGTGGGCAGGGCCCATTCATTTTTTTTTCTCTGTTGTTTCCATGAGTCTAACAGTGCCTTGCACATAACAGCCAGTTAAAATGTATTGATTTTTCCATCTGTTAATGATCTCTTAAGTCTTGGCAAGAGAGTGCCGTTTAATCAGAACTTTTGACAAATCCCAAACCAATTTCCCCCACTATGTTGATTTATTTATTCTGTAAACATTTGCTGAGAGTCCCTGTGCACCTGGGACAAGCCACAGAGTTGTTTCCTCAGCCCCGTTCTGAATAGACTCTAATTATACTCACAGTTTTGCAAAGGTTTTTTCATTGGTATTTGGGTAAAATACTCTGAGTATCCACTGGGATAGCCTCAAGGGAACCCAGCAGCCACTGCTGGAAACCTCCCTTCTTGACCCGTTGTCACACCTCTGATTCCTATTCTCCTGTGGCCTTTGACCTTTAGCTCTGCAGGCCTTCCTGTCCATCTGTATCTCCCTAGTGATGTCTGCCCCACCGCCCTGGGTGAAAACGTACACCTCATGGCCTCCAGAATGCCAATGGTCCTGGTTTATCTCAGGCTTTGGCCCCAGATGCTTTCTTCAAAAACATTTTCGTCTTCCTTCCTCTGACTTCTGCCACTGTTGCTGACAAATTCCGAGAACAATCAGAATGGCCATGTTTTGGGAGTGTTCAGTGACCTTGGGCCCCTGGGAGCAGCTGTTCTTAAGCGTGACAGCTGGAAAACTGATGTTTTATCTGTGCCAGGATGTGTGGGTATAAAAGGTGGTGGCGGTGGGGAGTGTGAGAATTAGGGTAGAAGGGCTTTACTGAGGTTACTAAAGTGAAAACATATCAACAAAAATGATGGCCTGCTTGGCACTAATTCAAAACTAATAACAGTGAAATCCCTACCTGATAATGCCCAGGCTGCTGGGTCTTTCCCTACCACAGTGAAATATAAGTGGCACAGTATTTCCAAAGAGCAATTCAGCATCACACATTGAGATTTAAACAAGTTCCTATCCTTCGATCCAGTAATTGTTCTTCTAGGGTGGAAGTCAGCTAAATCAACAAACGCAGAAAAAAGTTTATATGTGAGGCTGTTTATCATTAGGTAGAGTAGTAAAACTTTGGAAAGACCCTAAGTGTCCAGCAATAGGGAAGTGGTTAAAAAACTTATGCTCATAGGTCCATCCATCCATTCAATGGGATGATATGCATGCATTTAAAATGATGTGTGTGTTTTTGCTGCCATGGAGACATAATAATCACAGTAAGAGTGTTTATAGTGGGTCAGGCACTGCTCTAAGCACTTCGCAAGGAATAATCTAGTTATTCCTCCCAGCAACCTTGTGATGCAGGTGCAACAGCAGAATAATGCCCACATTTCAGATGGGGAAATGGCAGCTCAGAAAGGTGGGAGGCCAGGACTTCCTTGCCCACATGGCACTGGTTTGTGTGGAGGGGTCTTGAACCACAACGGCTTCCTAACCACCTGCCACTCTTTCTCTTACCGTGACCATGGAGACGGAAGATGAAGGACACAAAACTGCATGTCCAGCCTGATTTCACTTTCACAGGGGAATATTCTATTATGCACAGAAGAAAGACTAGACTGGAAAACATCTGTAATGGTGGCCTCTGGGTACTAAGCTTAAGGATAATTCTCTACTGTCTGTTCTTGGATTTTCTAAATTCTTCATAATAATTGCTGTATTACTTTTATAATAAAAGTAAGCAAAGTGAGAAAAGAGAGGGGATACTGGGAGGTGTCTGTCTGGGTGGCCAGTGTCCTGGCCATTCTTCTCCTGGGGTGAGGGATGTGTGGGGGTATCCAGGGTATAACCTAGTCTGGCTGCTGGCTGTTCCTTACCTGGGAGGGAGCTGGGAGGAGTGTTTATGTCTCTGAAGAAAGAAAGACCTATGTGTCCGCTGACCCAGAGTCCCCTATGGAGACTAGCTTGGGATATTCCTTCTTCTAAGCCTTCTTAAGGCTACAATATAAGGGTTGGAAAGTGGCCTGAAGATTATCTTGGATATTGCTTTTTCATCATTTTTCTTGATGGCAGAACACTTCACATGAGTCTTACTTGTGAAGCAGAGAAAAGGAATGATAATCTTGAAATCTAGGACCCAAGTTGGTTTTACAAAACAGACTCTTGCATGGAAAACTCCATTGAAGGGGGTCCCTTTGGGCGAATGCAATGCCCTGAGCATATGGTATAAGGAGATAGTGAAGCAAAAAGGACCTTTCTCTATAGAAACGAGCAAGATTTTTGGTGGAAGGGAGGGGAGGAGAGTGAGGACTTGGGTACCAAAGCAACTGGAAAAATACTTAGAAGAGCAGCAATTTCTAATTGTCCATTATTAGGTCTTTATGTTACTGTGATGTTGAATCTCACCATCTAATAGTCATGTGACTTTAAAAGAGTCATTTCACCTCTCTGAACTACAGTTAGTTGGCGATTGGGAGCCACCTGCTTTTTAGGGTTGTTTTGAGGATAAATTATATAGAGATGGTAGTATTAGTCCTATGCTTATTTGTGGTCATGTCCATTCTCACCCTTCCCTGACTCTTCCATGTAAGTTAGGTAGATAACATAACCCCTGCAGGCTCTTATTTTCAGCCTGAGGCTGACATCACCTCTTCTGTCCCTCCAGCCTAGGCAGCTGTTTCCTGTTTCTAACCTCTAAACTGCATCAGTGTCCCCTGGTTGGCTTATCAGTTCTTCTGTCACTTGTATTTGTCTGAATTCTCCAGAGAAATAGAATCAGTAGTATGGACACACACACACAATCACATACTGCATAACGTTTCAGTCAACCACGGTCCGCATACACGATGGTGGTTTCATAAGATTATAATGGGCTGAAAAACTCCTATTGCCTAGTGATGTCATAGCCACCATAACGTTATAGTGCAACACGTTGCATGTTTGTGGTGATGCTGATATAAACAAACCTATGACATTGACACTTATGTGGAAGTATAGCCCATAAACGTAAAGTAGTGGGCTATACTGGGATTGGTCCATGGCCTGTTAGGAACCTGGCGGCACAGCAGGAGGCAAGTGAAGCTTCATCTGTATTTGCAGCTGCTCCCCGGCTCCAGCATCACCGCCTCAGCTCCACTCAGATCATTAGGCATTCTCATAGGAGCACTGGTCCCTGATGCCAGAAAATTTGAGGACTATACCATCTAGGTTTGTGTAAGTACACTCCATGATATCACAACGAATCACCTAACGACACATTTCTCAGAACATATCCCCGTTAAGTGGTACTTGACTATATATATATATACACACACACACACACACTTATATATGTATGTGCATATGTATGTTTATATATTTTCATATACATATTTTATAATTATATATAAATACATAGTAAGGAATTGACTCATATGATTATAGAGGCTGAGAAACCTCAAGATCAGCAGTTGGCAAGCTGGAGACCCAGGAGAGCTGACAGTGTAGTTACAGCCCAAGTCTGAGTCCAAATACATGTGACCCAGCTCAAAGACAGTCAGAGAGAGAGAATTCTCCTTTTTTCCACCTTTTTGTTCTTTTCAGGCCTTCTTCAATGGATTGGATGAGGCCCATTCATACTGAGGAGGTCAATCTGCTTTGCTCAGTCAGCCAGTTCAGACCTTAATCTCATCAAGAAATACCCTCGCAGACACACCAGAATACTGTTTAAGCAAATATCTGGGTGCCATATGGCTGAGTCAAATTGACACATAACCATCATCCTTATATGGTTAGTTCTTTACATTGATTCCATTAAGGTGATTTTCACTTCTCTGGTTGGACCCTAACTGTTGCAGGGGTGAAAGAAATTTTGGCTTTGGCTTTCTGCTTAGGTATTCAACTTAAAGGGTGGCTGAAGAACCACATGCTAGTTTATTTTCATGTCTGGAATCTGTGAAATTGTGAGTGATCAATGATTGAGTGATCATATAGGCTATCATTATATCTAATTTACATAACAAGTAATATGAGAATATAGCTTTTGTATTTATGTTAATATCTAAATATTCCCTTTCAAATATTGGTAAGCATTCTCGAGGTGTTATAGGGTCAACTATTTTTGTTTCATTTAGAAATTTTGTCAATTGATGTATAAATTATTGCAAGCATTAAGTACTGCAATAATTCATTTTGATTTTGAAAGTTAATTTTACTAGCTAAGTCATCTTAACATATTTTCAAATGACACGTAAATGGAGATAGAGTAACAGTTAATACAGATATTGAGAGTATTAACTAGATAACTATAGGGAGAGTGTTATTTCCTTTCTGAGCCAACTGATGTTTATAAAATTTAAATAATACAGAACAGAAAAATAGAAATTAGAGATTATATCACAATTATAATATTTGTACAATTGCTATTCATTCCTGCATGCATAACACCAAACAAAAGAGTTTTAAAAACAAACAGCACTTAATATTTAGGTATTTATTTCTAACTGGGAATTACAGGTCATAAGGATTTTAAGAAAATATTTGGGAGTTTTTTCATACCCTGGGAAGATGAATTGGAAATGGAATGTTACCTTTGCTACCTCAAAATAGAAATCTAAAATTATGTACAGTGTTTATGGTGAATCTACTCCAGATATACTAAAGAATATGAAGAAAAAAAGAATGTTGGAGAAAGATGAGGCAACTCCTAAATATCTTGCTTCTCTCCTGACCTCAGCTGAGAGAGAATATTTATTTAATGTTATCAGTATGGGCTAAGAGTCCAATGGGCTACCTGACCTTTGACAGTCCTGAGGAATTATTGTTCCTGCCCTAAGACGTCAAATGTCAAGACGTAAATGATAAAATTGTAATAATAATGACATTTACAGTAAGATACCAAGATTGTTCTTTTATCCCAGAAGTAAATTCCATGATTATGTCATTTGGCATCAGTTGGGGTTAAATACTAATTTTGATACTGAGCCATTTGGCTGAAGTGTATGTGCTGTGCACCTTGCATCGTGTGTGCAATTTGTAATTGCAGGTTTGCTCGTTTGCAGCCCCCCTGGACTCTGACATGTCTGAGGCAGGAACTGTGGTGCCTCTTCACTGCTCTAGCCTAGCCATGCAGTTACTGGCACTTAAGAAGCCCTCAATAAATTTTCATTGAATGAACAAACTACAACATGAGGCATTATCATTATTACTTTTAGGACCTAGGGGGGAGCTGTGAGGCAGCTGTTAGGGACAGACAGGGCCTGTACCCACGACGCTCACACACCCTGTGTATCATCAGAATGCTTTTAATTGCAGGTTGTGAGAAAAGAAAAATCAATTAAGCATGGCGTAAGCAATACAGGAAATTAGGGACTTATTGAGTATTCAAGGTTGGGAATACCTTAGGTGCAGTGTGCCTCTCCAGTCCAGGATACCTCTCTTTGATTTCTTCCATCTCTGATCTTTCAACTCTCTTATAAGAGCTCACCTAAATAGATCAGGCCCACCCAGATAATCTCCCTTGTGATTAACTCAAAGTCAACATGTTAGGGACCTTAATTACATCTGTAACATCTCTTCATCTTTGCCATTTACTGTAACCTAAGCAGGGGAGTAGTACTTCATCATACTCACAAGTTCTACCCACAGTCAAGGATAGAGGATTATAACTGGGTATGGGCATCCTGGGGCCACCTTAGCTTCTGCCTACTATGACAGGTCAGCTTTGATGTCCCCCACATTTCTGATCCTACTTCAGACCTTGTCCAGATTTCCTGACCCCCAGAGTCAGCTGTGCCCACTAGGATAGCAGTGTCCCAAGAGGAGACACCATTACCCCTTCTGCCCGTAATTCTGCTGGGTACCCTTTGTTGGAAGTAGCTTCGGCATCCTCAGGGTGAGTTAGTAGCCGGAGGAGATGTCAAACTCATCCCTCCGGGTGAGTTAGTAGCCGGAGGAGATGTCAAGCTCCGGTGCTGACCAAAGCCTTCTGAGGCCTGGACTAGTGTTTCCAAAACAAACTATGAAGTCTTTATTTATAGATTATTTTATTTGGTCCTTACTAAGTGCTAACTGTTGCACTATGCTTCTTTCTCCCATGATCTAATTTAACCATCTCAACAACCCATGAGATTGCCACTATTTATGCTTTCCCATTTTACAAAAAAAAAAAAAAAAAAAAAGAAAAAGAAAAAGAAAAAGAAAGTGGGCTCAGATGAGCTAAGTAATTTGCCACAGGCAGTACAACCAGCAGGTGGCGGAGCTGGAACTTGAATGAAGGTCCCACTGACTGCAAAGCACAGACATTTAGCCATTCTAGTAATAGGCCTTCCCCCAGGATGTTCCAGATCATGCAACCCAGCTTCCACATTTTGCTGATAAAGGGGAAGGCTTAGGTTTAAGGTCCTCACCAGAAGGTCAGTGGCATTATTAGTTTAATTTCAAGTCTGAGCCTGGGGCTTGCCTACTGAAGCCAGATGCAGGGGAACAATACGTGCTTTGTCCATTCTCCATCCCTGGGAGTACCATGCATGGGATCTATTGGGATCAATCTGTAGGCTTTGGAGAGCTTTCTGCAAGGGAAATACTCACAGAAAAACATTGTTTGGTGCCTGTTGGAGGGGAAAATGCTGGCTGCTTTTTAATTTACCTGTGAAATGGCGGCTGCTGAGTGTGAGCTCTGGCCACGAGATCACGGGCCAATAGCCTGGCACTTTGGCACCCCATCCCGACTCTGGTTAACATGAGTATTTGAAGACACTGCCTGGATATTCCCTGATGAAACAACTTTGTGAAACGCTGAGCATGGTCAAGCACACTCAGAAACTGGGCTCTTTGCTTCTAGGCATTTTAATTACTCAGCGAACTGGCAGCAGGTGAGGCAGGGCTGGTGGAGAGGACAAGAGCAGTTTTGCTGGAATGAACTGACCCAGCTGTTGTTGCTGTGTCCAGCTGCTCTCTGCTCTGATCTGTCCAGCAAATTCTCCTGGGCAATGCTGTCCAATAAAAACATAACATGAGCCACGTATGTAATTTCTGGTAGCCCTAAAGGAAATTGGTAAACTTCATTTTAATAATCTATTTTATTTAACCTAATATATTAAAAATGCTATTGTTTCAACATGTAACTAATATATAAAAAACTACTAATAAGCATTTTATATTCTTTTTATTATATAAAGTTGTGGAAATCCAGAGTATATTTTATACATGTGGCATATCTCAGTCCAGACCAGCCACATTTCAAGTACTCAGTAGCCACAGGCTGTATTGGTTCTCTGCCTGGTATGGCTCTTATCACCCTACTCTGTTCAAAGATCTTCAGTAGCTCCCTACTGTCCAGCTTGTGAAAGCCAGCCATGTATTATAGTGATTTGTGTTTCTGCTTTTCTCTGTAATACTTAAGAGCTTTTATGAGGTCTAACAGGGCACTTATTACGTACCTACTGTGTCCTGGTATGAAGTTCTCTGAGCTATGTTAATTATGTTTTCCATTGGCTCTCAGTAAATCTTCCTGGGATGCATGAATGCATTGGTCATGTGTTAAATGCTTCATGTAATTTTCTGACTTAATTCTCACTACCACCCATAAGGTAGTATTCAATCTCCAATTTATGGATGGAAAATGGGGACTCGGAGAGACTACCCTGAACCCAGATCTGTTGGACTCCAAATTGCTCTTTCAGCTATGCTGTGTCTGGCACTTTAGTGGGACACATTCTACATTCTTAGAAAACATGCATTAACTGTGTTGAGTTGAGACCACAGTTTCTCGGCTTGCTCTTGGGATGAACAGCAGGCATGTGGAAGCGGCAGGAGGGGCTGGATATCTACTGCATTTCCTTCTTGGTCACTGGAATACAGTATCAGTTTGGGGCCCCAGAAAGGCTGAAAGCAGCCTCTTTGAGAGCCGGATGGAAGCTGGGAGCAGAACCGGTGCCCTCAGCAGCCAGGCAGCAGATTGGCAGGCTCCTGACAGTGCGATAAACACTGTGCTGCCCTCTGTCCTGCATCGGGCTGATAACTGGTGCTCTACAGCATGAGCTCCAGCCACGGCTATTTTTATGATGCATGATTCACACATGTTTATTGCTGAAGAGTACGACTCTTTGCCTTGGTACCTTATTGAGAGCACGATAACAGTACAAATGAGTTACTAATAAAATGTCAAAAGAAAATGTCAGTTAGGATTACTGAAAAAAGAAGACCATGTTATTGTGCATCCTTTTAGTGAATTCTAATTAGTCAAATAAATATGCACTCCTCCCACTCTGGTGTGTGTGTGTGTTTGCTTTAAAACATTGTAATTACATCCCCCGCTTAGGAAACTCCTGGGAACTGGAACCTCCACACATGGGCATTGGCTAAGAGGACGTGAACCAGCGCCTTGTTTGGGATGAAACAGCCCACCTGCAGAAGTTCAGGCTGTGTCTTTTGCTGCCCTCATTCAGACACCCTCAGTAGCTTCCTAAGGCTTGCTGGCATCAGCAGCAACTTCACTTTATATAATAGCAAGGGAATCAGGCAGGGAGCCTGGAGGGGTGAGTTCTACATATTGAGCAAACGTCTAACCTCTCCAAGCCCGTGTTTCTTCTTTAATAAGACAGGAAGGCAGGACTCACTGCTTTCAGCTCTGAGGCAGTGCTGATTTCCAGGACCAAGACCAGCTCTTCCCTTCCCGTCAGTTTATCCACATCTCCCTTTTCCTGCCAGAAAACATTAGAACTTCAGTTTATTTGTAGTTAGTATTTGTTTCTTCTATTTGTGTGTATGTGTATGGCTATTAACAGTAGAACGTGTGTGCCTAATAAATAATGATACATAGGTTGGTTACGTGCCCCGAAGAAACATTTTGCTAAGATATCTGTGTGATTAAAACAAAAGTGGAGCCAACTAGTTTGTAGGACGAAGACCATATAGATGGCATACATTGGATTCCAAAGACCTGCCTTAAGATCATGGTCCTTCCCTCTCTAAGTGCCTCACAATGGGCGATGTTTGACTTTTCCCGTTCTGAAATGAGGCTAATCGGGTCTAGAAGGGTCCCTTTTAAGGGAGGTTATACTGAGGACTGAATTCCATAATGCATGTGAAACTGTGCTATAAAAGATATCCTCTGTATAACTGATAGGGCAAATATAGTGGGGCCATCCACAGGTGGCCCCTACTGTGCGCCAAGTGCTGTGCTCACACCCTTTCACTTACAAATGATCACAAAGCTCCAGAAGGTGGCGATTTTTATCCCCACGGACAGCTAGAGAGAATGTCGGGAGAGGGAGCATGGTCAAGGTCACACAGCTAGTGTGGGTCAGTGTCTGGTTTTGAATCTAAAGCCCTTGATCTTACTGTTGTGTCAGACTCTATCATCTGATCTTAGAGCTCATACTGGATCCTGTAAGTCAAGCTTGACAATTTTTTTCTGTCTTGTTGCTGGCCTAGGATAGATTTGCTCATTTAAGATGCCATTGACCTTATCTAATAAAAGGAATCAGGATCCAAGGAGTCTATTTAATTCATTATTAAAGATCATTTCCTGTTATTATCTTCCCTGTAGCAAAATTAGCTGTTAACTCTCCTGTTAGCATAACCCAGCCAGTACAACTAGAAAATTAAGAAAAAAATCAGTTCAGTGATATGTGAGCTGAGCTCAGGGAATTCCCTGTCTTTGGCGCATATTAACATAATGCCTTAGAAGTTGAGGAAATATTCTGTTAAGTGGAAAAAGAGTTGCAGAAATTTTACTTCCAACAGTCAAGTAAAAAGTTACTTTTTTTCCCAAGTCAAATTAATTTTTGTCTCAGGGCAAGAAAAAATAAATTAAAAACCGCACGTTGCCACCTCCTCCCTGGCCTGGGTCCTCCTGGGTTTCCATCTCTCTTGCCTAGAGTTTCCTGGTTCTTTAGCCGAGTGTGATCCTCCGAGGACACCTTGCTGCAGGGGCTTCTGCTCTCAGAGCCCCTGCCTCTGGCAGCGTCGGGCAGCCGCCCTTCCATCTACCTACCTGCCCTTTTAGGTCTTTCCCTTCCTCCTGGGCAGTTGTTGGGGATGAGGAGGGTGAATAAGAAGTGGGTCCTTGGTGACACAGGGAAGGCCTGTTTTTTATGCCGTGGGGCGAGGTTGGCTGTGGGGTGAGGCTAACACCTGGATATGAGGTTGCTGGGACACTGACCACCCCTCTTTCCACTGGGCAGCGAGGTGCCCATGTAGCTGTGTCTGGCACAGAGGAAGTGGGGAGCTCTGGAGAAAAGGAGCAGGCCTTGAATAGGTGTTTCTAGGGACAGGAACTCATAGAGCCATCAGCTCCCTGGTCTGCAGCCACCTGGGCCCACACCTGGGTGTGTGTGTGTGCACACATATGAGGCATACAGTAGCCTTGCTTGGCCAAGGAGCCACTGTGGAATAGAGGATATGGGGTACAGCCTGGCTCCCTTAGTTAACATCCTTGTGGCCTCAAGCAAATCACATACCTGACTTGAGCATCAGTTCTTTCACTTGGAAAATAGAAATTTGTCAACTCCTAGGGTAGCATTCCAGAGAATTCATCAGCACAGGACTCGAATGTCTCAGAACAGCCCAAGGTGACAATTCTTGGCCAGGAAGCGAGGAAGGGGCAGCACTTGCAGAGTCCTTGCTGTGGTTTGGAAACTATTGAGCTCACGATGTATCAGTTATAGGCTCAAGGGTTCTTGAAATTCAGTAGTTCTCAAGAAAGAGAATAATCACAGAATGTTGACACAGGAGCCTTGGGAAGCCCAGTAGGGTAATTCGCTTGTCCCAATTTGGCTGAAACTGTCCTGATTTTAGCACTGATGTCCTGTGACTCCCACCCACAAGTCCTAGGCAAATGGGAGAGAGCTGGTTACCCGACAGACCTTACTTGATCTAAAGATGAGAGATGGAGTCAGAGACTATCTGGCTTATAGTCGTGTATATGGCCAGGGTGCTGCAGAGCCGCGAACTCATGGTTTGGGGTAAAGAAAGATAGAATCCAGTCTGGCTCCTGCCTGTGCTGGATTCATATTCCCACACATGAGCATCTAAAGAGGTGAAGTTACCTTGGGCTCATTTCACCTCTTGGTATCTGACTTAACAATTGTTCTCTGTTAACTCTATTATCTTTAATTTGCAAGAAGGCAGCCAAGAGGAAACCTCTGGGTACTTTCTCTTTAATGAAACACAATTTGATTACAAATCATCAGAGTCCCCTGGCAGACAGCCTTTTCTGGAGGGTTTTAGCCTGCCACTGCCACTTCAGCACGATCTCAGCCCTTTGGGGGAGTCCAGGAGAGGCTGCTGAAGTCCCTCACCAGGCGAGGGAGCCCCCAGTCCCCAGCTAGCACATTTGCTACTGTCAGCTGTTGGAGCACTCCTCTCGTGGACCTTTGTGGGTGAAGGGAAGTTTTGGTAGGTGCCTGGACCCACCATGCCAGAAAATGTTGATCAGTGTGGGAATTTTACTTTTTGTTTCAACTACCAGTAGACATCATCTTGGCCATTGTCCAACTGACCATATTTGGGGTGATTCAATTGGTTGATGGTGAAAGGTGAGAACCATGTGGCCAGGTCACAAGAACACATATGTTTATAGGACACTGGAGAGCTTTGGCTTATGAATATTAAGTGGCTCAGGCAGTGTCATCCATCTTCCAAACAGCCTTACAGGGGAAAGCAAAACCTGGTAGGTAGTGTCCTCTGCACGTCTCTCTAATGGACCTAGTGAGACCGGGTCACGTGCTGCTGGGGACACGGTGGTAATTACTTAGTGAGCATCATTTGGAGTCTTGTAATCTTGTCGTGGGTAACAACCAAACTTTTATCACTTCATAATATCCATCTGTTGCCACAAACACCAGAAAATGAAGAATCACAGTCCCCAAATCCTTTTTTTCTTCTGCCAACTCATGCTCCTCAGATCCTACCCTTACCTCCATCCTCAAGCTTTCACTTGCCTGTGCATCCCCACTCTTCCCTGCACTAACACGTAAACCACAGCATCAGAACACATCGAAATTGGCAGCTTTCTTCAAACAGGGACTCAGAGTCACACTGATGGATTCCTGGACCCGATTGTGCCTGATATTATCTTCCTATTCTTGAGTGAGTAACTTAATCTTTCTGAGTTTAGTGCCCTTAACTGGGAGATGGGATTAATAACCACCTGTGTGAGTCATGGTGATGAATGAAGGTATTCGCACAAGGGAATTTGTCAGTTGCAAGTAGGCATGGTGAGACTGGAGTTAACTACAGGTCCGCCCTTTGTCAGTTGCATGGTCTTAGGGAAACTTTTGGCTTCTGCAGGCCTCAGTTTTTTGAACTGTAGAAGGGGGATACATGTAGCACCTACTGCATAGTGTTGTGATAAGGATGGAAGGACATGCGAATTCAAGCACTGAGAGCAGTTCCCGACACAGTAAATTTGCATCCAGTGTCAGTGTGTGCCTTGGATAGGACAATGTGACAGTCAGTACGCTACAGACAGCAGTTCCTATTATACTGCCTGTGTTGTGGTCGAACAGTAAACTCCTAGCTGTTTGGTTGCAAAAATAAAGATGAAAGAGGTGGAGTAAGTGGCCCAGAGTATGGCTCACAGTGAAAGGCAAGGCCAAGCCTGGATATAGGCTCTGGTTCTTTCTGATTGAGGAGTCAGTTTGAGTCCAGGAGAGTCTTACCTGACATGAAAGAGGATGAACCTCCAGTCCTTCCTGTCACCAACAAGCTGAGTGAGGCACACAGGTTCTAGTCCTCACTATATCACGGACTGGCTGTGTGACCTCGGACAAGTTACTCTCCTTTCTGGTCCACTCTGTCTCCATTTATAGCATTAGATTATCTCTAGGATTCCTAACTTTTCCTCCATGATTTTCTAGATACCATCTCTTTATTTTATTCTCATATAATCTTGTTCCAAATCTCCTCTCTGCCTTCCAGGTGGTATGCACATTCCTCGAGGCCAGGCATCCTCCCTTGAGTCCAATGGGTGCCTCACACATGTGGGACCATGGATGGGGGTTGTGTGAAATCATACAAAATATACATATTGGTGTCTGCCCCTGGTTCATGACACAGAGCTCCTAAAACCCTTGTAATTTCCTAAGTGGTAAGACCACTAGGAACATCTTCTGTTCTAACATTTGATCTCTGGCTCTGGTTCCTGACAGAATTCCTAAATTCCTTGGAATTTCCTGGGTGATAGGAGTGTCTTTTTTATGATGAGGTGACTCTTGGTGGCTCCTGGATAGTTTTGGGATGGGGGCTGCTCACTAGAAAGACCAGGCCATGATTAGAATCTTGGAACTTTCAGCCCCTTCACTTATCCTCTGAGGAGGAGTGACAGGCTGGTGATTGAGTTAATGATTAATTGTGCCTACATGGTAAAGCCACCATAAAAATTTGAGGAGCTTCATAGTTGGTGAGCACATCTATGTGCTGGGAGGGGGCACACCCCAACCCCATGGGGACAGAAACTCCTGTGATCAGGACCCTTCCAGACCTCACTCTACATATCTCTTCATCTGGTCACTCATCTGTATCCTTTATCATATTCTTTATAAGAAATCAGTAAACATAAGTGTTTCCTTGAGTCCTGTGAGCCATTCTAATACATTATTGACCACAGAAACCCCAATTTATAGCCACTTGGTCAGAAGTACAGGTGACAGACAACCTGGACTTGCTTCTGAAGTGGGGGCAGTTTTGTGGGACTGAGCCCTTAATTTGTGGGATCTGTTGCTACCTCCAGGTAGACAGTGTCAGAACTGGTGTTGATGAATTTCTTGATGTGTGTAAACCCCCCACCTGGTGTCAGAAGTGTTGTGAGTGTGGTAGTAGTATGAGAGCCATGGAAGAGAAACAAGGAGTGTATTTCCAGCTTAAGCTGCACAGCAGTAAAATCAGGGTCACCTGTGGGGATGAGTATGGGATGAGGGGAGCACATGGTTCCACCCCAACCCCCAGCTTCTGAGAGGAGAAATATTTTAACTATTGGAAATACCAGATCTACACAAAAGCACATGAAAATAGCTATTAAAATTCTGCTTTTATTTGGTCATGCAAAGATCAGAAAATTTCCATCAAGATAGATGATAGAAACAAAAGCATGAGCACTTTGCTGTTATTCAAGGTGACACCCACCAACTCATTATTGGTAGCCTGGCTGGGGCTTCACTCCCTTTTGCACGTGAGCAGAGTTTGTCCATGCAGGCTCCTCTGCCACGGTGCATCTCTTGGTTCACAGTGTTGTCACCCTCCCTCATTGGTTCCAGCATCCAGCCATAGCTGTCTGAGGTTTCTCTCCTGTACTTGTTTGAAAACAGTGTCAAAGCAAATCTCCTTCATCTTACTGTGAATCCCTCAGGAGCTCTCTGTGCTTCTCAGAGTCTCTCTCTCTCTGCCCCTCTTTCTCTTTCCCTTCTATGCTTATTCTCACTGGACTCAGATTTCTTAGAGAAGGTCACATAGGGATCACTTACTTGGCAGAGTTAGGTAGTAGCCTTGCCTTCAGAAGCAGTGATGCCGAGGCCCACCAGCAATGATGCACTGCCACTCGTCTTCCTATCCCTCCCGCCAAGTATTTACGAGATGTTGAGCTTATGGGGAAAAGAAGGGAGGAGATATTTGAGAGGAGGTGTTTCTTGATGTGGGGGATTGCCAGAGAATCACAAGACTTGAATTTGATTCTGCCTCTGGCTGGCTGCAGGCCATGTATAAGTCACTTCACCATTAGTTTCCCCATATGAAAAACTAAGGCATTGAAATAAGTAAACCAGAGAGTCTATTTCAAGCCCTGAAATGAGGAGTTGTGACCAGTTCATAAGGCCCTATACAGAGCCATGTTGTATTCCAAGTGCTTTATAATACATTCTACTTAATCCTCAAAACAGTACTTTAAGGAAGGTGTCATTAGCTTTATTTTGCAAATGGGGCCACAAGATTCCAAGCAGTTAATCCTTGCTCAGTGAAAACATTTATAAAGCCAGAGACAAAATCTAGATATTTCTAGCTCTAGAACCCATACTTCTAACTCCAGAGATTTTCCTAACTCTACCCTCTCAAATAATGATGACACTTAAGTGTTACTCTCAGGAAAGTTTATTTTTTGCCTCCTTTTGTACAGTGTGTTCCATGTCATGGAGAACTTTTAAAAATTTTCCAGAGGATGAGGGATGCACTCTTTCTTCAATTTTTGGCAACTTCACATAATAACTCTTCACATTATAGCTCTTGGCTTCTATCTCTCAGGGATGAAGACCTCATCTTACCCTCATCTGTTTTTATCAGCTGTTGCTTTGTTCCTGGCTGCCTGGTGGTCACCAGCTCTGCAGTCTCCTTCCTCCCTTGCTCATCTCCTCTAGAAGTTGGGAGGGGCTGTCCTTCATCCCTAACTGGATGTCCCCACTCTATTAGCACAGCCAACAGTCTCCACTGGGGCTTTCAAGCTTGCTGGCAATTTGGATGTCAGTAGCTGAGAAAATCAGGCTTAATATTTGATGACATTACAAAGTCAACTTGTTCTCTTTTCACCCCAGATAGAATTGAAAAGCAGAGTTCTCACCAGGAGACTCCCCCAAGGATATGGGAGATAGTTGGTCCAGGAGCCATAGTGGGTTGGTGGGAGAGCACTGGGCTGCAAATTGGCAAGCGTGGGTTCCAGTTTTGGCTAGGAAGCTTACTAGCTGTTGACCTTGGGCTAGGCTCACCCTCTCTTTGTGCTTTAACTCCTGCATGAACAAATGATTGCTCAGCCTAGGAGTACTCTGATTTAGGAACCATGCTATCTTAAACATAGGATTAACTTATGGGGGTGTTTCTATACCCCATGCAAACTTCAGGGATGGCCAAGGTTTTTTGAGGGAAGGAGTCAGAAGAGTAAGAAGATGCCCTGAAGACCAGGTGAAGAAGTCTGGGCAAAGGCACCAATTCTGTTGTAGAACCTACAGAAGGTTCAGGATGCTCAGTCACTGTGCTTGGGTTCCACTGTGCTTGCAGTTCTGTCTCCCAGAAGCTTTGGGGACCTGGTGGGGGAAGCAGGTGCTGGTGATGTGGGCAAAGACAGGCTTCTGTTCCTGTGAGTCTTTAGTTTGATGTGTAAGGGAGCCTCTGGGCACAGTCACTACCACCTGACTTATACCTGTCCTGTTGCCTCAGTTCCCCCAGCATCTGTATGTGCCCCTGCACAGTAGGTGTGCAGTAAGAGTCTGTGGAACAAGGCAGTTGGGCAAAAGCCTGTTCCCAAATGTGAGTGTCTCTTCATATGCCTCCAGGATGGCTTTCTGTGACTCAGAATTTGGACTGGCTGGGGCGAGAAGGCAGGACTGACAGGGAGGCATGGGTTGGAGCCAGTATGATGTCAGGCCACCAGCTGTAAGACTGGGGCTCAGGGCAGGTGTCCATGTCCAGAGGTTTATTTGAGGACCCAATAAAAAACTGAGGCAAAAGCTCCATTGTTGGGTTTGGTGACAGAGAAGAGCAGTAGAATCCCTACAAATAGATGAGTGCATCTAAATATCCACAAAAGAAATCTCATTTCATTCTCTAGAGAAACCCGCTATATTATGTTTTGACCCAGAGTCTCATGTGTTTTATGCAATTATTACCACATAGAAGTTTTCTAGGAGACCCCAACTGACAAAGGCATTTGCTGGTTTGTTAGAAAGGGGTCCCCCCCTAATCTTGGAAAAATTTGTAGAATGGCTTAGAAATAAACAAGACTAATGTAACTAGGACCTCGGTATGCAGAGGAATTTAATCACACAGAAGCTGGTAATTCTAGACTATGACATCTTATAGGAAATAGTTCTTTAGATGGGAAACTCCATTGTGGATCATCTTTGCAAACAGATGATGTGTTTTGTCAGCTTTCTCTTAGGATAACTAATAGTATTCACATGCGACATTAGGTCGTGGTTTTCTTTGAATATTTTTTCCATTGAATACTAGTAAGTTCAATTACTTTAAAATGGATTTAGTTAAATATACCATAAACAGAAGCAAAAGACAAACATCAAACTGGAAAGATGTTTGCGTGGTACGTCAAAGAGGAAGACTGGATTCTCTAAAGGGAACCTACAAATCAATAAGCAAGGACTGTGTGAGCCCAATAGAAAATAAATAGGCAAAGGCTGTAGAGTCCATGGAGAAGGAAGTAAAATTGCTTCTTAGGCATATGAAAAGTTTCTTAGTCTTACTAATAAGAAAATTAAAACTACACAGAAATGATCTTCAATTTTTAGATTGGCAAGGATCAAAAAATTTGAAAATACAGAGACTGTGTGTGTGTGTGTGAGAGAGAGAGAGAGAGAGAGAGAGAGAGAGAGAGAGAGAGAGAGAGGGAGAGAGAGAGAGAGCGAGCGAGCGCGAGCGAGAGAGAGACTGAGATTGAGAGAGAGATTAATTGGTGGTGGTAGTGTAAACTGTTACAGCTTTTATGGGGGCTCAATTTGGTAATACATTTCTCACTCATGGGTTAAAATGGTGATTGTTATGTCCGCAAGTGATAAAGGTTTTCCACATAAACTGAAGTTTCCCAAATAGTCTTTCATGAACTAGGTTCTCCTAATACATCATAGAAGAGTTTTTCAGGGAGGCAGGCTGACAAACACTGACAGGTGTAATGTATAATGTAGTTAGAATGTATCAGAGCTACAAACATTGTCCATGTCTAGCTGACATGATGTTTGCTGCCTCTCCACAGGAAAAGGAAATCTCTCTCGAACCTCCACCTTCATTTTCTCCTCTTGGAAATGTGATTCAGTCAGGAGTATAAAGGCCAGAGCTTCAAAAATGATTTAAAACCCGGGAGAGCTGCCTGGGGACAGACTCTACTCTCTTTAGCTGGGACAAGGAGATGGCAGGCCCTTCTTTCCCTAAGAGCCTCCCTGATGTGTGACGAGAGGCCAGAGATACCTCGCAGCGTTAATTAGGATCGATGCAGCATTTGGAGAGAATCTGTTCAAGAAACACTGCACAGGACACATTTGCACCCGGGGCTCTGGAACTGCTTTATGCCAGTAGCCTGACTCCACCTGCCTCGGTGGAATTCTCTGGCAGAACTTCTCCAAAATGTGTGGAAAAATCTGTCTCTCCATGTTCTCCTCTGTCGTGTCAAGGTGAAACAGGTGACTACCCTCATTGCCTCTTTGGGAGCCAGATGAGTGCTAATGATGTGTGCAGAGCTGAGGTGGCACCCAACGGAAAACGCCACGGAGCCTCCAGTCCTTCCAGAAGCAGGCAGGTAAGTAATTATGAACAGGCGAACAAACAGTGGGTGTAGCTGGGCCACAGATGGGGTCTGCTGGACCAGCTTTGTGTTTCCTCCATGGCTGCCCCAGCACCCGTGGGCAGGGCAGCTCAGGGCCAGTTGGCGACCCCCTTGTCAACTGTTGTTTGTGGACCTGATTTAGCCAGGGAACATTGTGCCTCCCCACAGTGGCCTTCAGCCTTGGCTGCACATTAAAATCACTAGGGAAAGCTTAAAAACAGTGACTAATGCCTCGACCTCACCGCATAGATTTTTATTTTCTGAGATGTTTTCAGAGCTCCCCAGGTGATTCTGATGTGTGGCTAAGATGGAGAACCCCAGATCTGGGATGACTTTATACCCTGGATACTTCTGTGAGCCACTCGGGGCCCTAATAACCATTACTTTGTATGAACTGGAACTCTCCTAGGCAGTCAGGGTTGCATGGTCACCTTGCTTTGATCTTGAGAAACCCTTGAGAATTGTCTCCTAAGAGAGTATGATCATAGTTTTTTTTTTTTTTTTTTTTTTTACTTTCTGTGTGGATGCAAACATAGGCACTTTCACAGCATTGCAGCGGACTGTAGGAGGGTGGCATGAATCTGATTTTGAGTTCTGTTCTGTTTCCAACAGCTGTACTTGCTCCCTTCCTGCAGCTCTCTTCTCACTTCTGAGAAGTGCAGGGGGACACATGCTCCAGTCATTCCTGCCCTTTGACACTCCTTTTGTATCGCTGGCGCATCTCATCTCTGTCTCCACCTTCTCTACAATGCAACTTCTGTAGCATCTTGGGAAGTGGTGGATCTAGACCCAGCAAACACTTCCGAGCCTCATTTTCCTAATCAGTAGGACATGGAGTGTATACTACGAGACTCAAATGTTATGGCAGGGGTCACACGAGACGTGCTGACACACCCTGCTGGGAGTCCACGGGGAAGCAGAGAGCAGAGCACTGCCCCTCCTCTCTCACTGGGGAAACTGCCTCTTTCATGGGCCATGGTTTTCTCTGCTAGTCACATGTTTGTGATAGTCTCTTAATCCTCTTAGAAACGACAGATGGGCATTCCTATATTGATTAGAAGGATGGATGACTATTTCACACTAACATGACACTTGGAATAAATGAAGTTCATTATAAATATATATATTTTTTTGCATAAGCTTGTTTCTTGAGCAGTGGAATAAGAAGTTGAGAGCATACCTGCCTATTCTACAGATGGAAAAATTGAGGTGCTATGTGGTCTAAAATCTCATAGTAGCTAACTCTGAAAGGAGGGGAAGACCATGGCATTTATGGAGGATCTTGGTGCCAGGTGCTTCCATTTACATGTTTTATTTCAGCACAGCCCTTCAGCAGCCCTATGGAAGAATTGTTATCTCTGTATCTTGGTTGAGGAAACAGACTCAGAGAGGTTGTGTAACTTGGTTAAGACCACAGAGCAAGGTGGCCAGCTGGGCTGCAGTTTTGATTCTGCCTGACTCCAAACTACAGGCAGAGGTGGCCATGCCTGTCAGACCATGAGCCTGATATCCAATTCTCTGAAAGTTTCGGAAGATTACAGATTGTTTGAGCTTATCTTTTTATATCCCCATCCCAGTGAGGACCTTTCAAGGACATCCTGTGTCAAAAACATTTGAGTCAATGGCTTTGTAAAGTGACTTTACAAAGTCACCTTTGCCCTCATCTTACGTCCACAGCATTGGCCTGTGCTCTACCCTGGGGATAAGGATATCTGTAACATGGTCCTCGCTCTCACAGAGCTTCCAGTCTAGCAGGAGAGGCTGCCTAGGGTAGCAGAGAGAGGGATGTGCTAAGAGGGGTAGGCAGAGGACAGGGTTTGGAGGCTCTTCATTCCACTAGCAGTGCATATTCAGCATTAACAAATCAGGGAAGACAGCATGGAAGAGATGATTTTTGAATCCAAGTAAAGAGTAAGGTTTAGGTAGATGGTGGGGGAAGGAGCAGGGAGAACATGTGCAAACGCATGGAAGCACAGAAAGGCACCGCGTGTTTGAGAAAGGCAAGTCACTGGATGCAGGGCAGCAGTGAGGCTGATGGGCAGCTAGGGGCCAGCTCCTATGCTTCTGAAGTCAGATTTGTTCTGACTGTGGTGGATGTAGCCAGTATAATATTGGTTCTTTTGCTGTAGTTCTCACTCAGTATGCAAAGCTGGAGCAAGGTCCCACAGCCTCATCTCTTTAAATTAGGCTAAAGAGGTGAAATGACTTCATTACTGTTGTTTTGCCAGCTGTCACTTCTCTCATGATCCCTCCTGCTAAATTATCCAAGGAAGACGGCTATCATACCCGCCCACAGGGCTGTTGCATCATTCCCTCTGCCATTTAGCGGGGACCCCTCCTCTTAGGCTTCATGAGAACTTTGCTGTATTTTAATGGTTTCCTTACTAAAAAGTTTATACTCATTAAAAAGGCCATGTTTGGAAAACTATATATATATATATATATATATATATATATATATATATATATATATTTGAAAAATGGGACATATTTAAATTGTTATGCTGTTGTTACAAGCTGAATTTTATTAGCATGTCACCTGTGGTTTTGTGACAAACACAAGCTGGCTTGAAAATCATTGAAAAGGAATTCTTTGTTGATTAACTTGTTTTTCTTTCTCATGGTTCTGATGCTTAGGAGATATTTAAATTGTATTTCACCGCTTTGTGCAAAGCCAGTCTGAGTATCAGAGATCTGTGTAGGCAGAATTTGGATGTTTTTAATGATGCAGTGGTAAAAGTAAAATTTCACAGAATCATACACATCTGGAATTGGAAGGATTTCGGTGGTCAAGAGGTCCAGTGCTTTATTTGATGGCTGCTGGTTACTGGTTGCTGGCATTCCTGATAGATGTAGATTGATTTCTGCTTAGATACCTCCACTGACGGGGAACTCACTATCTCAACAGCTCAAGAGCTATTGCTAGTGGGTGTATTTAATGATATCACACAGGAAGCACCACAGCCTCCATGTGCTCCAGTTTGGGCTCTAGGGTTAAGATGGCGTAGCACTGGCCAACATTACTAAGGAGGCCGATTATAACAAGAAAACACAGATTCAGGTACAGAGCAATGTGGGCAGCCCAAAAACACCTGACAGTGACTAGGAGGTCCCTAGAGTCTGCCCTAAGTGACAGATGTGTGAACACATGGAATCCAGGGGCTCAGGAGCAAAAAGCAGACATCCTAGCACAGGGTCTATCACAAGAGCAGTGTGATTCATGCAGAAATGTGCAGACCAGATCAGCTTGGGACGTATCTCCTTTGTTGTCCTTGTTAAGGTCATTGCTGGTCCTCAGGAAGGAAGAGCTAGAGCTCTGTATCATTCATTCAACAAATAATTGCCTATAAGTTCAAGGGAGTAAATTACAGTGAGGAATTCTCATAGAATGTGGCCTCGGTCATGCTCACCGAATCTTTTTGCTGTCATCTTAAAGTTAGGAGTGAAAGCTGCCCGTGGAAGGTATTACAGGTGCATTTCTGGACCAAGGAGAATATAAATTGGTCTTTGAGGTCCTGGGTCCTGAGCCAACCATAAGAGAGAAAGAGCTGTTTTCTCCTCAGGGTCCCCAAGAGCCACCTAGGTTACTTGTGAACCAAGCAGACATTCAGAAGGTCTGGGGTGGAGCCTTGCTCTGCAGTTTTAACAGGCTCCCCAGGAGATGCACGTCTGAGAAAGGCTGCCTTTCAGAGTGCTAACAAGGCATGGTTGTCCTAGGTGTGCTGCATGTCAAAAAAGCACTGGGAAAGATGAAAAATGTCGCACTGACGTGACTCGTGTGCAGAGGGGCTTGGGAGCTGTGTGGGCTTGGGAGCTGTGTGGGCTCCATCCTGTAAATTGGTTGTGTTGCACACCCCTGCCCTCTGTCTCGTCGTTGGTCTATAGAGAGCTGTAGTGTCTGAGAATCCTCTTTTAAAGAGCTTGACATACTGCTTGGAGTCATCAGAAACAAATGCATCGCTCTTCCTCACTTTGGCCTGCTCTATGCTTGAGAAATCTCATCTTGCGCACAGTACCTTGGGAGCAAACACTGGTCCACAGCTGAGAATATTCATTTCTTACACCTGACAGCCTGGTTTGGCTATTTTTTCTGTAGTGCAATCTGCTCCCATATATGAGTCATACAGCTGTGACCTCCAGTGTGCAGAACGCAGTGTCATACAGAGCCTTGATTAGCAAGAAGCATGCCCCACATTCCCTTGAAGCCTAGAGATGGTACGAGCTAAGTGGACAAAGTTATTGCCCTGAGATGTGTTTTTCTCACTTAAGCTTTTAACATGTCTTGTGGAGAGCAGTGCAGAAACCCCCAGCTGAGGTAGGAGCTGTGGATACTGATGTGTGGGCTCATGCCCACTGCAGTGGTGACAGGTGATATGACAGGCGGTTCTACTGGGGCTCTGCACCCGGCCACACTTTCAACTTGGTTTTCTCTTTGGCTCCCCGGGAAACTGAGCTCTGCCTCTCCTGAATTGCATTTTTCTGCCTCTCCTGAATTGCATCATGGCTTTGACGTTGGTTGGGTGTTATGTGAATGTTTGTGTCCTCCCCAAAATTCATGTGTTGAAATCCTCACTGAGTGCCACGGCAGTGGGACCTTTGGGAGGTAATGAGGTCATGAAAGTGGAAGTCTTGTAAGTGGGGTTAGTGCCTTTATAAAAAAAAGAGACCCCAGAGAGCTCCCTTGCCCCTTCAGTATGTGAGGACACATGGAGAAGACAATTATCTATGTACCAGGAAGCAGGCTCTCACCAGACACAGACTCTGCTGGCACCTTGATGTTGATTTCCCAGCTTCCAGAACTGTGAGAAATAAATTTCTTTTGTTATAAGCCACCCAGTGTATAATATTCTGTTATAGCTGCCCAAATGGACTAGATACGTGGTGAACTTGAGCAAGTGGCTTCGCTCCTCTGAGCCTCAGTGCCCACAACTGCAAGGTGAGGCTGGCCCGCCTCACAGAGCATTTGTGAAGGAGGGGTCTTTCAACCTGAATTAACCTCTAGGCAGGGAGAAGAGTGCCAATGAGGTCGGGGTGGTGGGGCCAGGTCTGTGTTCTCATCTGTGTGAGCTGACTCATTATACAGGATCATCTTTTATGTCAAAATAATAGTTTCCTTCCCAGTTCTTGGTCTTTGGCAATATCCTCTCTGTCAATTATAAAGGGGTCCCTGTCACTTCACCATCTTGGAATTCTGGGCCAATTGGCTTCCTGTACCATTGGCTACTCTCTGGTCTGCTGACCTTGGATGGGCTTGGATGAACTCTGACCCAGTGTGAATGCGGTTTGGCTGCTCTGGGCAGCTCAGCAGACCCAGTTGTGCTGGCAGGATGGGGAGCATAGCCTTAGGATGCCTCCAGCACAGCACTTGAGTCAGCATTGCTCAACTTCGGCTGCTCCTGAGTGTCGCCTGGGGAGCTTTTAAGACTTCCCTGTCCCTGGGCTGTACCCAACAAAATCAGGATACCTGGTGGAGTTAGATATTGAAAAGCACCCAGGTGATTCTCGTGAATAGCCAGGTCTGGGAATTCTGTTTCTGGGTGTCTGACAGTCCCTGAGTTTAACCTGAAGCATTGAGCATGGGTATAGTGTGCATGAATCTCAAACCCTATTCTTATGCTTTGGAATGAAAAGCTAGCACTACTCATCTGAATGGAGGTAGCAAAGGGGAAAACTATAGGCTGATCATTTAAACTTACATTTCAAAACTTGTTCTGATACATAGGATTCTAAGGGGAGATTAAAGGGACCAGAATGGAGTCTTCTACCCAGTGTGGGTCTTCTTGATCCATGTTAACCTTGCTTTCCTAGCTAAGGGGTTATATGGTGGGCTCAAAGAAGTGAGGAGGGGCAGGAGAGGCAGAGAAGGGAGGCAGGGCTGGAAGAGCATGGAGAGAGGCATCTACAGGCTCACCCTGCCTACTGCTTTGGGCAAGGGGTCAGCATTTCCATTAGATTGCTAAGGGGAATGTCTGACAAGGTGTGATGGGTTATTGGGATCTGCTATATAATATGTGGGACCCAGAGCAAAATGAAAATGGGGAAAACTCTATAAAAATGATTAAAGACTGCATGGTTGTGACAGCAGATCTCAAGCCAAGTGCAGGCCCCTGCATGACTGCACAGGTTAGTTCCATGTCCGAGAAGCCAGCCTTGCCTGTTACTTTAGAGTTTCACAGGCTCCCATACTTAGGAGGAAGAGGGATCTACATCCAGATGGGGCCAAGTCTGGAGAGTAACCTAGTGGTGATTTTTTTCCCCAGTGGAAGCACTGGCCAGGATCTTGCCCAGGGAGTATAACATCAATGCCCGATGGGGTAGGGGTGAGCAGCGGGATATTTCAGACCATGTCCAGGGGATCAGTTCTGTGAGAAGAAGCTCTGACCAGTATGGGAGTCTGGAAAACAGGATCTCTCACCTAGAGTGGACAGGGGGATGAACTGGGCAGGACTTAGGTCTAGGGCCAGCAGGCTGAGCCTAAGAGCAGGCATCTGTCTCTGCAGGAAATGGTGTGAAAGGTGGGAAAACTGAGGTAGGATTGAGGGCAAGAGTCCTGAGTGTGTCAGGTGTGAGGGAGGAGCAGAAGGTGACTTCCCCATGGCTATGTCACTAGAGCCAGGGGCCTCACCTAGGAGGAGCTGGAGGGACACCCATGTAAATCAGAGCGAGACTGGATTTGTATCTGGGTGACATCAAAGGCAGCTGGGGAGGATGAGAGGACCCCAAACCAAATGCATGATCCCCAAATGGAGATCCACCCACCATCTCCCACCAGCCTGATCTCCTTTTTCCCTCGTTCAGGGCATAGAGCAAGGAAGATCAGGTGCTCAGCACGGCTCTCTCTGACCCAGTGGGTGTTCAAGGAATGCAAGGAAGGAAGTCATGGAAAATGGGGGAAACAATGGGCAGGAAACAAATGCAAGCTGAAGTACTAAGGGAGTCATTGCTGTATTGATCTTTTTAGTGGTCACACTGCCACAGACCTTGTCAGTGCCCCTTGGGTCCAGAGTGGTCATTTCTATGCCCTTGTTCCTCTGCTTTCACTTCCAACAGCTAGCACCTGTCTCCTTGGAGGGCTGCCTGGGATTTACAGCACTGCAGGACTCCCAGTCCACCTCACCCCTAGCCTCAGGGTACCGCTCATCAAGGACTAAGCCTCTCTGAATGGGGCATCTCTGAAGCTTGTCCTCCACCAGAGCTTTTCAGATCCTCTGGGGATCTTGTTGAAATGCAGATTCTGAGTTCGTAGGTTTAGAGTAGACCTCATAATACTTTAAAAAAGTTATTAATTTTTGAATTACAGTTGGCATAAGATAACGTATTTCAGGTGTATAACATTGTTATTAGACATTTATATAACTAACAAAGTGATCACCCTGATAAATCTAATACCCATCTAACGCTGTACATAGTTATTACAATATTATTGACTATATTCCTTATGCTATACTTGACACACCCATGACTATTTTGTAACAACCAATTTGTACTTATTAATCCCTTCACCTTTTTCACCCATGTCTCCCAAGCCCCCTCCCCTCTGGCAATCATCTAAATGTTCTCTGTATCTATGAATTTGTTTCTGTTTTGCTTGTTTATTTTGTTTAGATTCCACATGTAATTTAAATCATATGGCATTTGTTTTTCTCTGTCTGACTTACTCCAATCAGTACTCTCTAGGTCAGCTATCCCCTACCTTTTTGGCACCAGGGACTGGTACTCCTAAAAAAACCTGGTGCCTGATGATCCGAGGTGGTGATGCTAGTGCTGGGATGTGGCTGCAAATACAGATGAAGCTTTGCTTGCAAACCCACCACTGCTCACCTTCTTCTGTGTGTCCCAGTTCCTAACAGGCCATAGACCGGTATTGGTCTGTGGCCCAGGAGTTGAGGATGCCCATTATAGGTCTATCCACGTGGTTGCAGATGGCAAGATTTTATTCTTTTGTACAGCTGAATACTGTTCTATTATACATGCACCACTCCTTCTTTATTCATTCATCCATTGATGGACATCCATGTAGCCTTCATATCTTGACTATTGTAAATGATGCTGCAAATGCCCATAAGAATTCTCATGTCCCTTTGAAGTAATGTTTTGAGTTTCTTCAGATAAATGCTCAAAAGTGGGGTAACTGGGTCAGTCTTTGTGTCTTATTATAGCCTTTGTGTTAAAGTCTATTTTGTGTTGAATAAGTATTGCTACCCCGGCATTTTGTTTGTTTCCATTTCCAGGAAATATCTTCCATCTCTTTCAGTCTACGTGTGTCTTTTGATCTGAAGTGAGTCAATTGTAGGCAGCATATGTAAGGGGCTTGTTTTCTTATCCTTTCATCCACCCTATCTTTTGATTGGAGCATTTAATTAATTTATATTTGAAGTAATCGTTGATAGATATATAGTTATTGCCATTTTAATATTCATATTAAAATTTTTTTTTTCTTCTGGCTAAAGAAGTCCCTTCAACATTTCTTGTCATACTCACTTGGTGATGAACTCCTTTAATTTTTTCTTGTCTGGGAAGCTTTGCTCTGTCCTTTGATTCTACATGAAAGCTTTGCTTGGGTCAAGCAATCTTGGTTATAGGTCCAAGCTTTTCATCACTTTGACTATTTCATGCCAATCTCTTCTGGCCTGAAAAGTTTCTTTTGAGAAATCAGCTTATGGTCTTATGGGAGCTCCTTTGTGGGTAACTGACTGCTTTTCTCTTGCTGCTTTTAAGACTCTGTTTTTAACCCTTGGCATTTTAATTGTTGTGTCTTCTTGTGGAACTCTTTGAGTTCACCGTGTTTGGAACTCTCTGTGCTCCCTGGGCTGATATGTCTATTTCTTTCACCATGTTAGGGAAGTTTTCAGTCATTATTTCTTGAAGTAGGTTTTCAATTCCTCACTCTCTCTTCTCTTTCTGGTATCCTTATGATGAGAATGTTGGTATGCTTGATGTCTCAGAGTCCCCCTAAACTATTCTCATATTTTTGGATTCTTTTTTCTTCTTACTGTTCTGATTGGGAGTTTTCTGCCATCTTATCTCCTAAATTGCTGATTCAGTCCTCTGTTTAATCTACTGTTGATTTCTCCTAAGGTGTTCTTTATTTCAGTTGTTGTATTTTTCATTTCTGATTGGTTCTCTTTTATGTTTTCTATCTTTATTTTAATGTTTTCTCTTAGTTAAAGCTCTGAGTTCTTCTGCCTTTCTTAAGTTCACTGAGCATCTTTATAACCAGTGTTTTGAACTCTGCGTCTGGTAGTCATTGCTTGTCTACATTTTGGTTAGTTCTTTTTCTGAAACTTTGTTCTATTCTTTCATTTGGGATATGTTTCTTTGTCTCCTCATTTTGACTGCCTCCATGTGTGTGTTCTATGCATAAGGTAGGGCTGTTGTGTCTCCAAGTCTTTGTAGAGTGGCCTTGTATAGTAGGTGTCCTCTGGAGCCAAGTGGCACAGTCTCCCTGGTCACTTGAGTCAGGTGCTCCAGGTGTGTCCCTTGAATGATGTGTGCCCTCCTGTTGTATTTGAGCCTTGGTTGCTGTTTGCACGTCAGTGGGAAGAATTGGCCCTTGGGTTGATTGGTTGTGCGGAGGCAGATTCTGTGTCACAGGATTTGCTCTAGCAGGGCTCTGGTGCCTGCCCAGTCTGCCTTTTGGGTGTGTTGTCCCTGGATGTGGCCCCAGGTGGTACTCTGGCTCAGTCTGAAGCTGGCCACTGGGAGGTGTCCCGTTCCAGACCAAGTTCAGCCACAGTCTGTGCCCTTTCCGGCACCACATGGCATGAGCCACCAAGGAATCCACAGATGGCCACCACCTACACTGGGCTCGGAGGTACCTTGAGAGGCCAGGCTGCAAACCAATGCTGGCTGCCACTAGTGTTGGGCTTGCAGCTGCTTATCAAGAGGTATGGAAAATGCTGAAGCCAGATGCTGCTTGTTTAGGTTTTGTGAACCCTTGAGAGATTTTTAGTAAAGTCCACAGCATGAGCCAAGACGGGCCATTTGTATGGATAATCCACTGAAAATGACTTGGAATGGGCCTGGAAGTTGGTTCAGGCAGAATCTCAGGGAATCGCCAGGGATGGGTTAATGGTGTTAGCCATGTTGATGGAGACTCTGATGTGGTGGCACCTGCGTCTACATGCCAGGAGGTGGGAGGCCTCAACAAAAGAACAGTGCCCTCTGCTAATATTTCTGTTTGGAAGAAGGTTGCCCCTCTAGTCCTTGTCCTGAAGCCACATGACTCAGTTCCTCTCTGTATGTCCTTGGTGCCTTTTGAGCCACTACCCCAGTGCTGGAGCTCAGAGCAATTGAGTCTGTCAGTGGGTAATTTTTCACATGGGTCCCTTAAGAGGAATATCTGTGACTCCAGCCACCCTCGGTCTCACTCAGCCACACCTATGCTGGTTTTCACTGCCAGAAGTTGCACTAGAACCCTGGGTTGGGGAGCCTGGTGTGGGGCTGGGATCCCATGCTTCTTCAGGGAGATCTTCATAGCCAAGATTCTCAACTGCCACATGCAGGTGAGGGACCAGCTGGTTCTGCATCTCTGCCTGTCCTATCAGTCTCAAGGTGGTCTCTTCTGTGTGTCCCTAGCTGTGGAACTTCTGTTCAGCTAGACTTCAGGTGACTCCCAGTTATGGCTGTTCTGTAGTTTCATTGTAATTTTGAGGTAGTTAAGAGAGGAGGCAAGCACAGCATTTATGTACTCTGCCATCTTGATTGGAAACTCTCAAAATTCTTCATTTCCAACAAACTAAGTGTTATCATTGCTGCAGGTCAGTGGGCCACATTTTAAGTAGCAAAGATCTTGATAGAGCATCTTTGCTTGATCTTTCTTCCTGATCCCCCTTTTCCTCTATCTTATTGATTTTCCTGGGGACATTGCCTACAAAACTACTTTTATTCAAATCCTTTTCTCAGGGTCTGCTTAGAATCTGTCCCAAGACATTCATGGATCCCATGAGATGGGTACTGCCTGCCCCAGTTTATAGATTAGGAAACTGAAGCTCAGAGAAGGGGAGTCACTGGCTCGTTATCACACAGCCAGTAAGTGGTAGAAGGGGGCCTCCATGCATATCTCCTAGTCCCCAAACCCAGTCTCCTCTCTTGGCATCATCAGTTGGTCCTTCTCCTTGGCTGTGACCAACATCTTATTTCATTGTGTTCTCTCCTTCTTAGACTGCAGGTTTAGAAACCATTTTGGGGTAGTTACAGACTACCCTACCGACCCTTTCTCAGTCAAAGTGTTTAGATCTGGAACCTTGTTCGGCTAGTAAAATACACAAAAATCTAATTGCAATGCCAGCCCCAGGATTCCAGTCCTCCAGTTGCACATCTTAGCACCTCTCAGGTCCCATTTTTATTTTATTTTGGCCACAAGACAGTTTAGCAATGGGTTCTATGGGAGCCATTAAATAAGGTAGAATGTAAGAATCAATCGAAAGCTCTTTTATCCTTTTATCCATGTGGAGATAGAGGTCATGCAATGTCCTGGAAGAATGTTTGTCTTCTCAAAGAGCTCCTGCAGCTCTGCCACCCAATGGCTGGGGGATAGCATGGGCCTGTGTGACATCCTGTCACCCCTGAAATAGCTCTTTTCCATTCCCTGATGAGATACCTTGGCAGATGAAACTTCATTGACCTGCTTATAATTACAAATGTCACCCCAATCACCTTCACAGTTGTTACAGCATCTAAGATACAAAAAGGAGAACAAATGTTTAGTTTTTGGTTCAGAGTAAACCCACCCATTTTCTAAAAGCTTCTTTTTACTTTACACACTGAAAAGCAGAATGTCTGTGGCGTGTTTGGCTATGCTTCCCAGTCAAACTTCAGCACCAGATTTCTTGAAGTTGGTTCTTTAGCAGAGTGGCAGGTGTTCTGGAGTTAACTCCATTGTTCAGACCAACAGAACACATATTTTTCTGGAAATAAGTCCAGTGGACCCCGGCACAGGTGAAGGCTGGGAGTAGGCAGCTGTCATCTACTATAGCCTGGGTCCCTCCCCTTCCTTTGTACAAAGAAACACACTGCACGGAAGTGTGGCTTGGTTTTCTCTTTCTGAGGGTCTCTTGGTCACCTCTTTTTAGATGAGGAGCAGGGCCTCTGGGAGAATATGTTTTTTGTTCAAATCTCAGGTCTGCTGCTGTAGACTTAAGTGACCTCAAACAAGTTCCCTCACCTCCCCAAGTCCTTGTCTTCTCACCTACAGTGGACTCACACAGATTAATGGAGAAAATGTGCACAAATCACTTTGGACACATTTGTCCTAATAAGTCTTGAATAATTTTATGGTAGTCTTGCAATTGATGTGTGACAGTCCGTCTCTTGTTTCCAGGTTAAGGGAAGGAGTTGGGTGACAGAGCTGTATCTAGTTTCCTCAGGGAGGAGGTGAATGACAGAGCTAGGTTAGAATGGTGAGTCAGTGTTACCCTCTGAATGGAGAGTTGGGGCTGTTCTCTATAAAGCAAGTTGTCCATCATCAGGAACCTATAACTCCACCCCATATATATTTTTAGTATATATTTCATTTAAGTTGCCAAACACTGCTCTGGATCACATGGCAGTTCTGACTGATGACTTCCTCCTTAAACCCAGTTCCTGACATTGCTAGCAGAAAAGGTGTGGAGGTTGATGGATCATAGAACTGCTCTCTCAGGCACCACATGAAACCTCTGAGACCCACTAATAGCTAGAAGTGGAATGTGGTTGAGTCCCAGCATGGGTTGATGTGACATTTGGAATGGGGATATTTGTGTTTCCAGTAACTACCCTTTGCTGGACCTGAGGTTCTAGTTTCCAGGGGCATAGGAGTTGATCCTTTGCCTGGTCATGTTGGGCTCCTCATGCTGGTCTACCAGTAGCCAGAGAAAGGGGTTGTAATACCGGCAGGGAAATAACTGGTTATCACAGGTAGGGTGGTTGCTACATAACGGAAGCAGGAAAGAGTATGTCTAGAATTCAGGGGATACACTGGGGTCCCTCTTGGTGCTTGCAGACTTGGAGGTAACCATGAATAAGCAACAGACATGGTATGAAGGCATGGTACCTGAGACTCAGACCCTTGGGAATGAAGGAGTGGCAAGAGCCTAGACCAGTAGAAGAGCTGGCTGAGGGCATTCTACAAAGGGTGATATAGGGTGATAGTTCCCAGCGCTGCTGTAACAGATAGCTGCAGACTGGGTGGCTTAAACAATCAAAATTTATTGTCTCATAGTTCTGGAGGCTAGAAGTCCAAGATCAAGGTGGTGGCAGAGTTGGTTACTTCTAAGGGCTTGTAGATGGCCATCTTCTCTCTATGGCTTCATGTAGTCTTTCCTCGGTACCTATCTGTTTCCAAATTCCTCCTCTTATAAAGACGCCAGTTATCTTGGATTAGGATCTACCTTAATGACTTCATTTTACCTTAAATGCATCTTTAATGACCCTACCACCAAATATAGTCACATTGTGAGATACTAGGGGTTAGGACTTTAACACATAAATTATTTGGGGACACAGTTCAGCCCATAACAAAGAGATTCATGATGCCAGTTAATTATAACCTCAGGACCAACTGCCCTAGCAGGATTTGTAGCCTATTCCTCTAATCTTTCTGTTGTAAATTTGTTGATTTATTTATAAAAGAAATTGTGCCCAGTCACCACCTTGAAAAATCAGTGACTGACTGTAATGAACTCAGTGTGTAGCAGGATTGGATCTGAGTGGTACAGGGGCGGACTGTAGCAGCTCCACTTAAAACCCTGTCCATATTCTATCGGCACTTATTGTTCTCATGCACACAGATGGCTTCCTACTGCAAGCACCTGTGACTGTCCTCTCGACCGCTTCCTCTGGCATCTCAACTTGTGTTCAGGAGAGGCAGGAAGTGCTCCTATTTTGTGTTCTTAGGGTCGGCCTTTAGCTAATGAAGGCTGAGTTGAAGGATTGATAGCTTCTTCACCCTCCGCAGGGATGGAGGTAGACTCTAAGGCCTACTCTACACTACCTCTTAGAGGTCGTTAGTGGGATCAATGACCTCATTCACATGCTGTGTACTGGCTTGCTTGCTTTCCTTCCTGTCTCACTTTCCCAATCAACTACTAGGGTTTCTTGGGATCATGTCCCAAATAAGCTACTTGCATTTAAATCCTTGTAACAAGGTCTGCCTCTAGGGGAACCTAAGTGAAGACAGGAATAAAACGAGAACCTAATTTGAGTACTCACTGTGGGCTAGGAATTGTGCCAGGCTGTTCGCATCCTTATCTCTTTTAATCCTGGGAAGCTGACTTTTATCATTCCTGTTTTAACAGATGAGGAATCCAGGGCTAAACAACCTGCTGAGGGCCCAGCACCTTGCCATTAAGTGGTGGAGCTGAGATTTATTTCTGATGATGGGAAAATCCTAGTTTCTTATGAACAGGTTGGAGAATGTTTCAGGACAAGCCTCAGACTAAGATTCAGGAACTCTGGTGTATAGCAGTTACTTGGACACATTACTTCCCATTTTTGGGCCTATTTGTGCAATATAAGGATAGAGTTAGAATATCTCTGACTCTATCCGGCTCCTCTGGCTCTCAAAGTCGAGGATAGGAATCTGTTGGTGATAGTGTTCCTGGGCCCCATCCTACTCTGTACCTTCCACAGCACAGCCAGGTCTCAAGTATGGGAGACATTCTTCTAGATACAGTTTTGGAGGCTGTTCTGGGGGTTTGTCTCTCAATTGGTCTCTTCCTAAGGTTTATTGTCTGTCAGATAGTTAAGGGTTAGATGGATTATCTCCCTGTGATAAGATAGAAAGCATAATTCTCCAAATGCCATTTGATTCTGTAAAAAGAGCAAATTTCTTGCCTGCTCTGAAATGTCATGGAGAGAAGTCATTGGAATTCATTGATGAAACTATAATTTTTCCCCATGTGTTTCCTGTGAATGTCATATAATTATTTCTAAGTGACAGTTTCTATAGATTTAATGAAGGGGATGAAGCAGGTAGGATGAGGGACAGCCGAAGATTAATGGTTGCTTAATAGATTATGCACAGATGGCAGCCCGATGATGGATGGGAAATTGACATAATATGTGTTAAGGGTTTCTATGCACCAGACCACACTAGACATGAAACATATGTGAACTGAATGAATCATATCATTCCTGAGATAATTCTGAGAATTATCTACATTTCTGAGATGAAGAAATTTAGGTTCAGAGAAGCTAAGCAGTCAGAACAATTTATTCTAGTAAATATCTATATCCTCCCCAAATTTCACCATTGCAAATAATGTAACAATGTATTTCTGAGTATATGAGGAAATATTTTTAAATGGGAAATTTTTAGGTAAAAAATGCAGAATCAAGGACTGTGCTCTTCAGTAGATGTTAGATAATTGCCTCCAAAAATGGTTGCATCAATTTCTATTAGGATGGGGCCCAAATTTCTACTATGAGTGGGCGAGGGTACTATTTTCCCAGTCACCAACCTATTTTCAGTCTAATAGTTACTATACTTCTTTGATATATATTTATTCTATTATAAGGACAGTCAACCTAAAAGGAATCTTTTATGCAACTTTATAGGCTATTTCTATTTCTTCTTTTGTGAATTGCCTACTTAAAATTTGAGTCATGTTAAGTTGAATGCTTATATATTCATTGTTTATTTGTAGGCACTTTCAACACATAATGGATTTTTTTAGTTGTACATTTGGTTGTAGTATTTCCACTTAATCTGGCACTTTAACATGGAGAAGCTTTAAATTTTTATGTAGCCAGATTTGTCATTTCCCATCCCCCTTTCAGTGGCTCCTGGGTTTTCTGTAACATTTTTTGGAAACTTCTTCCAAGTCATAGTAATCGTCTTATATTTCTTTCTAGTGGTTTTACAGTTCTTCATTTTACATTTAGATTTTTAATCCAGTGAAATTTTTGTGAGAAGTCAAATAAGAATCTGTATATGTGTGCATCCTATCTATGAAGCAGTTATCATCAGTCTTTCCCACAGATAGCCAATTTTTCTAATACCCTTTATTAAATAGTCTATTCTTCATTAATTTTAAAAGCCACTTCCCACTCACTATAAATTATCATATATAATAGGTATACTTTGTACTCCATTTGGTTACACTGATCTATGTTGATTCTTTGCTGGTACATACTCTCTTTTTTTCTCTTACAAATGAGGGACACAGAGAGTTTGTGAATATATATATATTTTTATTCACATACGTAAATGGGCTGAGAGGCATATGCTAACATGCAACAGACAGACCTTGTTGTACCAGCCGTCTGCTCTATAAATCCTAGGCATCCATCTCAGCTCATTCTTCTGACTTCTTGGGTCCTCTTCTTGTTTTATTGAGTCCCCTTAGTCTCTAGGCCTTAGTTATACTTCTAGGGGACATTTCAGGTTTAGCTATATTCTGACCAAATCTGGACTAAATTCTTTGAATTATTTGAGACTATTATAAATTTCAACAGTTGGAACTAGTTCTCAAGTTTCCTTTGGTATTATTTTTTACATGTTTTCACTATTCTTGCATATTTGTTTTTCAAGTGACCTTAATTATCCTTTTTAACAATAACTATTAGGATTCTGATTGAAATAGCATTATATTAATGAATTAATTTGGGGAAGAGTAAAGAAATATACAATATGTGTCTTCATATCCAAGAATATCTCCCATTCTAGGTCTTTTGAAAATGCCTTTCAGTACATTTTCTTAGAAAGTGCTTGCATTTTTCTTGTTAACTGTACTTTTAGATGCATTATAATTTCTGTAGATATTTGGAATGTAGTTCTGCTTTCCACTACATTTTTTTCCACTATATTTACAACTGATTTCTGCTTATATAAAGTTAAGCTATCACATGTAAAAATATTTACCCCCAGAATGCAGGAAGGAAAGTTCATTCTTATA
Organism: Macroglossus sobrinus; assembly: GCA_004027375.1. Taxonomy (NCBI): domain Eukaryota; kingdom Metazoa; phylum Chordata; class Mammalia; order Chiroptera; family Pteropodidae; genus Macroglossus; species Macroglossus sobrinus. The sequence continues at coordinate 92,481 of PVKZ01004122.1, forward strand.
GACACTGTGGAGATGGGGCAGCTGAGGTGTGGAGAGAGCTCTGCTGAGAGAGTCACAAGTGATTTTCTGCTCTTCTCCCACATTTGAGGGCCAGCTTTGTGACAAAGGGAGCCTCACTCCAGGATGAGTTTTTACTTTGAGCCTTGGATACTACTAGGTCAGCATGTCAGCTTAGTGACCTTCTAGAATCTCCAGGCACCTGTGAGATTTGTACCAGAATGCCACCCCTTCCTTTCCCAAGCCTTCCCTGTGTGCTTAGAGGTGGGCTCTCCATGGCATTACTGGTGGTCCAGAATCACTAGTGTCTCTATGAATCATATAACTCAACATTTAATATGAGTATATATTCTCTCTTGATAAAGCTTCTATATATACTTTATAGCAAGTGGTTTTAGATATTTCTTATAATATTAGACATTTTCAGGAGTTCTGGGATAGAGAATTTGCCAGCTGATTATATCCCGTGTTTCTCATTCCCTGTAGAAGCTGATGCAAAATTGCACTGACATGGGTCGGACAAGACCATAGGTGGTGAGGGACGCCCTGGGTCAGTATTTTTCAAGGCTGTGTATATATTATCCCTGGCTTTGGGGTAGGCTCAGCACCCAGCAAAATTGAAGTCACGTACAGAGCCTTCACAATTAATATGGGAAACTGTCTAACAAGTTGTACAATTTGGTTTAATAGGATGTCTGATGAGTGACACATGGTTGTTTGTCAACTAAAAATATCTTGAAGACCTTTGAGCAAACCAAGGGAGACCTCTCTCGTGTCGTGTCTCACAAACAGCTGCGCCCTGCCCTGGGTACACATAATTGCTGAAACCGATTGGGGAGGGCTGGAAGTGTTGATGCTGTCGTATTAATTTGCTCCATAAATCAACACATGAACTTGATAGCCCTTTAAAATCTTTATTATCATGCATTATCCTTTGTATTCTGAAGGAGGCTTACCTGACTTTAATCCAAAGCAACTCATATTCACTAAGCAAATATTTATTGAGCATTGACAGGTACTAAAAATGTAGGGGCTAGGACCCATCTTCAAGGAGCTCACAGTCTAGTGGAGAAATAGACATGTAAGCAAATAATTGCAATTTAGTGTGATAGGGTCAGTGATAGAGTTTGACATTGATGTAGAGTTGCCACTTTTGTTCAATGAAAACTAAGACCTGCTAAGATAGAGGTATGGCTTCTGAAGACACAGGGCATGATGTGTATTTCAGGGAACTCAGTCTAGGAGCAGGAAACAGACATCTAAACAGATTACAAATAAATACAGGCAATGGCAATCTGTAGGGAGTATGATGGGGCAGGCCAGGCAAGGAGAGATCATCTTATGTAGGGGCATCAGGAAAGACTTCACAGATAGATAAAGTGGTGCTTAAGCTAACTCTTGAAAGATGTTTGTATCCTGGGCAAATGGGGAAGAACAGTTAGTGGTGGAAATGGCATGTGCAAAGGACCTGAATGGGGAGAGAACAGATTGTTTAGGACCAAGGAGTAGTGTAGCATGGACTGAGTATGTGGGAGGGGGTTGTGATGAGAGGGGAGGCCAGAGAATCAGGTATAGGTCACATCATGGATATCTTAAATGTGCAGCCAAGGAGCCTAATGTTTTCCCAAAACCTCATTCACAGTCAAATCCCAGCTTTGCTCTTCTTCATCTTCCAGGGTCTCAGGCTTGAGAATATTCACTTACCTGTTCATTTTTTGGGGGTTAGATTTTAGCATGGGCAACATCTATTGAGTATAAAATGGTTAAGAGAGGCCCTGAAAGGAAAGATGCCTTTTACCCAAAGGAGACTCATTTCTGCCTTTAGATATTGTAGGCTTCTTGGAAGTGGACCAGTTGCCTGCACCACAGTCTCTTTTCATTAAATTAATCATTCTGAAAAAGAGGTGAGAAAATAGAGTCCCTCAGAGGTTCCTTTCCCAAGTCGATGAACCTGAATTCTTTCCTCCCTGAAGTCAAGGGAGAGGAAATCAGGGTGGCGTTTGCTTTTGATCACAATTCAGCCTCACCAAAGTCTTTCAGAGTAGATGAGTTACCAATACTACCTTATAGGCGAGGACACTGAGGTTTAGGACAGTTGAGCAGTACACTAGTTTCCCCTTATTTCTATGGGTTATGTTCTGAGACCCCAGTGGATGCCTGAAGTTGTAAACAGTAAGGAACTACACACACACACACACACACTATGTTTTTCCCTATAAATACATACCTATGATAAAGTTTAATTTATAAATTTGTTGCAGTAAGAGATTAACAATAATAAAATAGAACAATTTTACAATAATTGTAATTAAAATTATGTGAATGTGGCCTCTCTCTATCTCAAAATATCTTATTGTACTGTACTCACCCTTTGCCTTGTGATGATGTGAAATGGTACCTATGCCTATGTGATGAGATGAAGTGAGGTGAATGATGTAAGTGTTGCGATGAAGCATTGGGCTACCACTCACAAACTCAGCATACAATTTTCTTCCTTTCCTTATTGAGAATTTTTACCTTTTCACTTAAAGGAAGCACTTTATGGCTTCTCTTTGGCATATCTGAATTGCTAACGTCATCACTCTTGTGCTTTGGGGCCATGATGAAATAAAATAAGGGTTACTTGAACACAACAAACAATGCTATACTGTGATAGTTCATCAGATAACTGAGACGGCTACTAAATGACTAAATGGCAGGGAACTCATATGGCATGGAGTTGCTGGACAAAGGGATACTTCACTTTCCAGGTAGGATGAAGTGGGATGGCATGAGATTTCATCATGCTATTCAGATGACATACAATTTAAAACTTACGGATTGTTTATTTTTGGGATTTTATACTTTTTATACATTTAATACTTTTGGTCAGCAGTCGACCACAGGTAACTGAAACTGGGGAAAGTGAAACTGTAGATAAGGGGGAGCTACTGTCAATTCTAACTACTTAAAGGGTGATCAATGGTCAGCAGCCTTAGCATCACGTGGGAGCTTGTAAATGCAGACTCCCAGGACCCACCTTAGAACTAGAGAATCAATCTGCATATTAACGAGATAACTCTCTCCTCTCCGCACCAGGTGATTCCATGCCGAATAAATGCATGAAAAGCATTGGGCCCCTAAAAAGGCCAGGCCATGTTTCTTCTCTTTCCAAGACCCCATGCTGCCTATACTTTTGGCTACTGGGTTTATTTCTAAACATCATGAGCAATTTTGGCCAAGGATGATGCATGGATGGGTACATATTACTACTTCCGGTATGAGGTCTGGGTTTAATATGCTGATATGCTTTGTGGATGATCAGAATAGAAAATAGCACATGGGACTCCCAAACTTGTAAGGCTACAAGAAAGTCTTCATGGAAAATAGAACAGAAAATTCTTCATTCTAACACGTTTTCAAGTGATCTCTTATTATAGAAAATTCTGATATAAAGAAACCCAATGTTATCTAACTTATTAGGCAATGTTTGCTGGCACTGAAAAATATTTTCTTTTTTAACTACTGGATGTTCTAATTTATTCATTTATTCTACAAACATTTGCTGCTCGTGCCATATCTTGGAAGCAGAGGAGTCAGACATGGTGGCTGTCATGAAGGAGTTCATGGTCTGGACGAGAAGGCAAATAAGACACTAACAACCCAACTCAGTACTTTGATACAGCCCTCTGTCACACAATCTTTTCTGCTGGTCCCAATTTCAAGCATTTGCTTAATGTTCAGACCATGTATCATGTCAGTGTCTCAGTTTTTTGCCTGAAATGTGCTGTTTTACCTTTGTTATACTCTAGTTATTAATAAAGTGCTTGTGGATAGGGGAGTGGTACAGAGGAAGTGGTAGCTCTGTTGACAGGGGGACAGTTCATGGAGACAATAACCTACATTATTCATCTGACAGATATTTATTCAGCCTACCATATGCCAGGAACAGGAGTAGAGGAATTAGGGAGCTGGGGATTAGGAATCAACAAGATATCCTTAGTTCTTGCACTTGGTCTACAAGGGAAGTTACTATTAAATATATAATCACAGGATAAATCAGCTAATTTCACTTGTGAAAAA